>JAGJTL010000016.1:4038336-4098289 GCA_022063505.1 Calosoma granatense
ACTATGTTACATTTTGGAGGACACTTTATATAATCTTTTTTTAATGTTAAACGTCCTCGTATAGCGATAAGCGATTGGCATGGGCCTTTACATTTAAGAGGAAGGTCACACATTTGCTAACGTCGAGTATAACTTTGATTTGATTCATTGTAGTTTTTTTTCCCTTTATATTAGAAATGTGATTTAATGTTGCACGCAGTGTACTGGAGTTGTGTTTGTAGCTATGCAGAAGTTTTTCCGTACGTAAATTACTTTATAAGTTCCATTACGCAGACTTCCGGCATCCTAAATCATGAGAATTATTTTCCAGAGTTAAATTTACGTATCTTCTGGCGGACGGTGGTGGTCCATAACTCCATATATAATTAAAACTTTCTCACAAGCATTAATGGTGAATACGGTGTTAGGTGTACGAGAGATTCATTTCGGATTACATGGTCTTGCACTTAAACTGAAATGAATAATATTTTTGAACGAATTATATCTCCCATGTTGGTCTCTGGTGTCGCCGCCGCCGCCGCCGGCTTGTTTACGGTGTGCACCGCAGTCATCGCTGCTATCGCACAACACACTAATCACAACTCTTGTCCCCTCCCTCCCCACGCCTAGCCGATAATGTAATATCTGTATCTGTGCCTTGCAACTTCTCGTGTTGCCTGCATTCTAATAAATAATACATTACATATTATTTTTATCTAACATTTATCTACTGTCAAACATGTACAAACAAGTTATGTCTTGTTTCTATGTACCACACAGTATTGTACAGATGATGATGATGAAGATATAATTAGCATTTGTATACAATACACAGCACTGGACACATGTGTATACAGGTATATATGATGTTTGAATACTGCGAGTAAGAACAGGATTGTCCGGGTGTGTGTGTGTATGTGTAGCGGTTGGGTATAGGCGACCGTACATGCCTGTATGGTAGGCGGCTGCCTGCTTGCTTGGCGGCGGCGGTGGTTTGTTGTGCCTGGGGTGTCGTACATTCCCCCTCCGTCTTGTCGTTTTGTGTACTGTTTCGCACTAAATCTGCTAAACGTGCCGTGATGCTTTGATAAAAGCCTCATTAATAAACCGTAAATCGTACTGATGCAGGAGACAGGCTCAAACGTACCAGCACCAGCACGCGGCACCAATACTACCGTGCAAACAGGATGTTCCGGGAAATTAGAAAACATCGAAGTACACTATCATACCTTTTTCTACGCTCACTCGCTCTCTCTCTATCTCTCTTTCCTCTTTACTAGATACTTACCTCATCTTACATCTTAATGTCAACCACGAAACTACATTTAACATCATAAAACATATTTACCCACACCAACTACCTGGTTTTATAATATCACAAGCATATATATTATTATTAAAATTCATTTATATATTGAGAAAATTTGTTAAGCAACACTAAACTAGATGAAAAAGTTTGTATTTGAAAAATTTATTTTTTCGCTAATTTGGCAAAAATCGGAAAAATGGCATTTTTTGAAAATCGTCTCACCTTTATCGGCCTCTAGCAGGCAAACGTTAAGTGATATTTAAATTCTGAAAAAAGCATTGAATTCAGCACCGTTGAATTTAATCGATTGCTTGAGAAATAGCCGTTTGACGAGGGAAATTTGGGGTAATTTCATTTTTTTGGTGATTTTTTGTCAAATTTCGAATATTATTTTTGCTCAAAATACGTTGCAAACTATGTATATTGGAATCCGTAAAAAAATTAAGCATAACTCTGTTTATGTATCCCTGCTAGTAATTGTTCATTGAGAGACTTTAATTACAAGAAATATAAACATAAACTTACAAAACATGGTTTATTGTTGTGTCTTATAAATGTCAGGGTTTTTTCTATCTTTTTTTCTCTTTGATTTATACTACAAATTTATAATCTATGATGATTGCATACTAATTCATTTCCTATACATGCTAAAGACAGGAGGGTGACTTGTATATAAACAAAGTGCTATAAAGTAATCTTAATATATCTTCTGACTTATAATTTAATTGCATTTATCATTAGTCGTTATCATTCGGGGTAAATAAAACAGTGATTTATTTTATGCAGTATATCCTTAAATAACATCATATCTATTTAGTGACATGATTCATAACTCTAATCTGAAATTATTTCATAACAATAGGATATAATTTATCTTTTCTGTATGTCACACAAAATTTTTGTTCTATGAATTATACAGCTATTTAAGTGATACTTTGGTTACTTACATATGATACAGACTTTTATATATTTCAGACTAATTGAAAATATGATAATCTATCTCACTGCTCACATTCCCATTTGGAGCACTAATAAATTAAATGAAATTACTGTCTTTAAGACAAAACACAAGTTTATAATAGTATATTAGCTTTTATTTCTAAATGTTCTGTACAAAGATCAGAGTACGCTTTGTAATAAATTGAATAATAAGAAAATGTTTTCTCTACAATAATTGTATGTTGGAACTATCTAATATTAGTGGCGTTACAAATAGATTAATGTTTGAAGTTCATATCAATTACGTTCCGTTAATCGCTTACAGATAAATTTACAAAAGCGTTATATAAAGCACTAGTTGGGTGTTATTAAAAATGATGATTATTTCCTTTAAATGATTAAATGTATTTTAAATTGACAATTTCATAGGGGATTGTGGTTTTGGGATGTTAAGCTTTGAGATAATCATAGATGTTGTTTTCTGTAATTTCTGATGAAAGGCAGTAACCACAACCGACCTTGCCCTGCTAGTACTATTGGTAAATAAGTGTTGAACTAATATAATTCTTATATTGTACATGTTTAATATGATTACTTTCACTTTAAATCTTTTAATTCTAATATGTACAATGGAATCTTACAAAGTATTGATAAAATGTGATTCGATTTATAGTTAAACATATAATATATGTTTGTAAGTTAAAATGTATAATATTTCTCTGCAACTATTTTACTTACCGTACGTAATGTTTATGTAGATAATTTTAATATAACGAATGTATTCACATGTTTAAACCGGGCATAGCGTTAGAAATTCCGTGTACGTGTTGTACGCACAGTAATACATGCATTTGTGAATCATGTTTTTAATGTTGTTTAATACCCATAATGCACCTGTGCATGGCGTTGTTTGCTTCCAGCTCTAGTTAATTAGGGTTTTGCGTTTCATTTGTAAAGCCTCTCTAAATCGAATGCTCTACACACGCTCTCGCAAGTTTACACTTGGATTTACTTGGCTTATCACATATGGTTGTTACATAGACTATGGTGGTGTGTAGGTAACGTGCACCAGATGCAGTTCTGGATTTACCCTCCTCTACAAGCAGGAGATATGTATATCGTCCATATTGTAATCACACACTATATACCTAACCTAACATTTATATTCTAAATTACTTTGCTCGTAACAAACACCGTTATATACCTGTAATTTTTTCCCTATCCACCTTCACGTATCGCACATATTACATGTGTTCTGTTACTATTTGCAGAAGTAACTTATATCTTCGTTGCAGGGCCATAGATAAAGGCATGTTTATTTTTCATAATAATAAGGTTTAACAGTTTGCATAACATAACTGTACAATTATCACGTATGTATATAAAAAGAATATCACAAACTCCACTGAATGAATTTAATATGTGTTATTTGTGAGCTTATATATTTTTTATTTTTTACAATGCATATTTTGTCGAGTAAGCAACAGCTAAAATACGCGTAAATATTGTGTTTTCGGAGTGTGGAGACGAACATTTTGTACCCCCTTTGCTGATTCATGTTCCTGTATTTTCGCGTCATCACTTTATTGCTGTTATTTGCTTTGCGTGTGTTATTTTCTATTAATAATCAAGATTTGTAATATGTGTATTGTTGCCGTATCATTTTATTTAACTATACATGCATTGATTTGAGTATAAAGAAAACATCTGAATTGTTAGTGTTTTCATCATAAGTATTATTCTATTTTTAACTATAGAAATCTATAAAATTATAGATAGATACATCCATATAGTATTTAATGTTAACTACTTGAAATATTTTTTAACCATGTAATAATACATGCGAGTTCTTAGAATTCCATTCTAACGAGGTATTCCTATATATTTATTTAATTTATATATCCATTTTCCGCTGGCCATAATAATAGCATACACAGTATCATTAAGTAAAAGTAAAAAGATGGAATATAATATTCAGCCGTGAACTTCTTGCGCGGCGACCGTAGCCCGCAGCGCTGGCTGCGGGCATTCTGGCTGGATTGTCGACATCGCTGTCAAATGATAAATATTGCAACCCAAATAGTTGTAGGAGAAAGTATGCATTCTATAAGTTTATTGTGTTCCAGTAGTAACTATATTATATTATATTGTCATTTCAATATATTATTCTACTATACATGTGTACAAATATACTAGCTACGTAAGTAAATTCTGACGTTTATATTTTGCCTGCAGAATTAATCGAGATGCGACGGATCGCACAAATTTCAGTTTATTTCTGCATTATTTTCTCACAGATAAAATTCAGATCTACCTAGCAATGCGCAGACATTTACATGATCGTAAAAATAAAATTGTCTATAAAGTATATAATATTTGAGTTGTATACTCACTTTGCATGACAGTAGAATGTAAGAAATGGTTGGTGATAGCTATATGAAATATTAGTTTTATTTGTGTTACAATTAGTTGTTGCAATAGTTGTTCGACTTTCTTTTCTGCGTCAAGTAAATCAGAGTCAGAGTTTTCGGTGGTGGTGAATGAGAGTTGAAAGTTGACACGAGTTATGAGTGATATTGTAGTGTTGATATTTCTTACTGATTTGATTATGTTACACATACATATATGTGTGTAGGTAGAATGCGCCGTGTTTATGTTATGTTGAACAATGTATGTATGTAGTTTAGCGATGGCTATAAGTTTGAAATGGTACAATTGTTTGTTTTCTAGGAATTATGAGTAGACCTGAGTCTGCAAGTGATTATGCATATTACTTCTTTGTCCCTGAGAGTTTGACTTACGCCTCGCAGCGGGACGTTGGCTGTTGAGCACTCCACGGTACCATGGCGACTACTCGAGTGCACAGCGAATGCGAATACTTGCGACTTGACTTTTTATTATATTGTAACCGTGGAACAATGTTGCTGTGTAGCGACATTTTTATGATTTCAACTGAAATGTAACACAATATCTTCCCTAACTGACCACCATTCGCTCTGTCGGATTTCTGCGATCATGTGTGAACGTGGAAGACGAATACTACAATATGACGTTTCCTGCTTAAACTTGACTCTGTATTAATGTACGTTCGTTGGCTATGCTGTTAGCGTACACAAGGTGTCATATCCGTTACTGTACTGGGTTCATTGTTCTACACCAACGAGTTAACCCTTTCGTCAAACATGTGTAAATCAAAGTAACAATCATATATCAACCGCCTGATTACCTGCCACACATCAATATGTGTTTACAAACATCGTTGCAACTGTGCTTTTTCATAAAAAATATATACAGCACATTTCTATATTCTGTTGATGAACTCCCGTGTTGCGCACACAGTTCTCTTTTACATATTAAACACTACTCGATACTTTTTATAACGTAAACGCTATACGATTTGTATGAATTTCACTTTGTGAACAGATTCTACAAGTATGTTTAAAATAATCACGTATGTTCCGGTATGTCGTATGTCCGACTTCTATATTATATGCGTTTCACATCGCATGCTGTACAACACGTGTATGTATGTATGTGTGTATGTAGTGTCTATTCATTGACCGACCAATCACTACTTTCTTGTTTTTTATTCATTCTGTATAATGTTTGTACATTTGTCAAATTAATGCTATTCTCTTTAGTAATACAATGTATGTTCCATAAGTTTTCTATATTGAATTAAAGTCGTGCGATATTTGTAATATAAACGTTGTATAAACTTCAACTGAGTGTAGATTATGTTGAATAGGTACACATAAAATTGCTAACACTGCACAATGTGTACAATGTAATTACAGCATGTTATTGAAACATTACACTTCAATATGTCTGACGTTCAAACATATGCGAAAGTTTTACATTACTTTTGTAATGCAATCACTTTTACAAACGCAAACATTTTATGTAGATATATTTTTTTCAATATGTTTTCTCTTATTTTAGAACGTGACGAATGTAAAAGTATCAATACGTCTTACTTAATTTCGTCTAGTTCGTTTACAGAGAGATTGTTTCAATGCGTCAATTGTGATCGCAAATTATTTTTGCTACGCCATTTATTCAATTCATTGTGTTGTGTATGTTGGTTACAGTGGCCTGAATTAGATTTGATTTCGCGCGAATATTACAGATAAATTTATCTAAAGTTTGAGCGTGTTGTACATGTCAAAAGTCATGTATGATATATGTGCTGATTTACATTATTTCTTCATATCGTTCTTACGAATTAATTTTGAAATTAATTATTTAGTAAACTTATAGTTTATGACCATGCAATGTGTTATAGTCAATAGCATGTAATTTTATCGTTTTACGTTATAGGAAAAACGGCCACATTAAGACCAGGTCAAACATCATAATTCATTTTCTATTTTATTTGCGAGGCACTTCTAGCCATCCGTTTTCTGTTCCAATAAATACCGTGCCTCTTTCATATTTAATTATGAATAGTTGTAACGCGAAATATCCAAAACCGGTTTAATATGTTATGATCATGCTTCGTTTCTTATTGTGTATCCTGTAAGGTATGTTCTTCACTGAATTAGTTTGTTTAAAACATTAAATGTAATCGGAATTCACCATGCCAAGATCAAATGAATCCATAACTCTAAATATATCATTGGGAAGGTGTTATAAATTGGGATCAATTGAAACATTAATTAAGATATTAGATTAAAGAAAAATATTACATTGGTCTATAAATAAAACTGTACTGTGGTTAGTCCGAACTCTCATAATATTCCGATCTACATTAACACTTGATACCACATAATGCCCGCCAGCAGTTACATGGTACATAATATTATTACAATTTAATGACTAGTTTTCATCCTTTTTTCTTCTTACAGAGTAGGTGTGGACTTTGGCATTACGTCTTAAGCATATATATAACAAAAGTTTATTACTGATATTGTGGCAATATTTTTGTATGGAATAAATAGTAATTTTATTAGGCCGAGATAAACACTTTTGAAATCAGTAATATTTACTTTCTTTTGTCCAGACCTTAACAGTTCTGCATCATCATCATTTGGTCTCTGAATGGAGTGTACAGTGTTGTAAGGCTCCGTGTGTGTGTGTGGCTGTGTGAGGCATGTCGTGTCATAGTTGATTGATTTGTTCGAAACGGCCTAAGCCTCGGGCACCGCACATTGTTATTGCTGAACCTTTTACTTAGCTTATCGTCATAATTAAAATGAATGTGGTCGCTCTTCTAAGTCTTCTATGTTCCTATACAAACAAGACTTGTATGTGCCGGATACAACCTGGTTCAACCGACGCGCTCATGCTCTGATTTTATTCACACTTTGCTGACAAATTAATTTATACTTGAACGCGTGAAATTGCCTACAATACACGAGGAAAATTAGCTGCAATTATGTGCATAGTTAGGGCGTAAAATTTTGAATGTAATTGTACATTACACTGTTAAATGCACCGTGAAACTTGCGTTTCCGAGTAGAGAATGTACAAATAATTCCTTCATCCTTACTGTGTACAATTGTCTATACTGATTTTGACTGCATTATCAACAACTATACATATAGAAAACACATTCGTAATACATTTTTTAAATGAATATATGCTTATGTATACCAAATATATAATTAAATTACTATAACGTGTTTGAACATGCAACCTGAGTATTTTAATCTTTTGTTCAGTTGTGTAGTATTATTGTTCATATTTGACAAGTGGCTTATTGTGTTGATAAAAGTGATTTAGCTATGATTTTATTTTCAGATCAGATGAAGACGATCCAAGCGGAAGCAAGTATACAAGAATGGAGGACGAGAGCATTCAGGATAAGGAAAGGTTTGCCAGGTAAGTATCAACTCTATGAATGAACGACTGACTATCAGACTATCTGTAAAATTTTTCTTTTTTCAATTCATTCTAATACAATAAGGGAAAATTATTATATTGAAAACAACGTATTACAATATAAAATACACTGTAACGAAACATTGACGGTTTTATTCTGCAATTCAGGATCTTTTGCTATAATGAATAATTAAAATCGGATTCGATTTATTGTAGTCTTAAATGAACTGATATCTATGGCCGGTACGTTGACCGTGATTAAATTTACAATATTCATTAGTTCGAAGGTAAAAAGTATTGTTCAGAACAAACATGTAGAATAAAATAAATTTTTTACTATTTGAATATATGTTTCATTTAAAAGAATTTATGTATACCTTATTTCTTTAATTGTGTCTTATTTTTCTTGAAGTTTCATAACATGTTCTTAACGGCATAGTTTAAAAATGACGTGATATGTAGATCGTTTTAATACATTATAATATGGCCGCACGATACTATTATAGAAGCTGCATATTAAAAGTGTATTAAGGTTAGATTTTGAGCAGGAAACATATTTGTCTACACCCAGTCAACCTTCCTCATAAATATGCTGAAGATTGTAAAGTCTTCAATAGTAATTTGCCGATTATGATATTCTAATACATGTGTCACGTATGTCAACGGTCATAAAATAGTTGTAAATGAGTTCAGTAACTTTATCGTTGTGCTAAATTAAAATACCATCAATACGTACAACAATAAAATTTATATAGATATTATATTGTGCGACAAATAGTGATTATTTAACCATTATAGTTATGGTTAAAAATGAGTGACAATGGTATTTGAATCGTTATCAGGCACATTATATCGTTAAACTATTGAAGATATGAACGACTGTATGAAAACGGATTTACACATAACACTTTCGAGAATGAAAATATGTAATATATTTCACAATGTAATTCATTTATGGAAGTCCATTAAATCGATTGTTATGTATATTCATGCCTTTCTATTCTTTCATTGTAATGAGTATTGGAATTTTAATTACTCTATTCAATATTTGATTTAGTTGTAGCACAGATTCTTACGCTACTTTGTCATTACTATACTATATAAATATCTATTGACAATGTATAATCCGATACAGATCAGTAGTGATATTTCACAGATGATGCGTTATATGTTTGCATAACTGAGCTGGACAATAATTGGAGTGTGTTGTTCGTGAAGAGTGTCGAATTGTCTAATATTGTGTGTGCTGTTAATTTCAATGGTGTGTACTATGGATGCACTTATATACAGTGAGTTCCATGTCGAGGCGCAGTGAGCCAAGTTAAGCCAACGGTCGTGACCAAGCGCCGTTGTGGAGGAGGCGAATCGAACGTTTCCCACGCTGCCGCTGCCATGCAACTCCCGCATGCCGGTGCCGCCTGCACGCCGCCGCTCCATAACGTCACTGCTTCATGGTGACGGTGCTCTCTTACGCGCTAGTTAACTAGCTCACTCGCCACCACTGTGTTTATTTGTGTACGTACACATATGTACGTACATAGGTTAACCTTATCCGCACAATCACTACATTCCACATCTCCATATCATCCTGAATCATTCGCTACTAATTATTTAGCAAGTGTATGATTGGTGTAAGATTTTGGATAGTTAGATAGTAAATATACAGCTAGTGGTTGACTGTTGTTACAACTGAAGAAGAGATACGCTTAGTCCGCGCTCTGTGACCGATTGCCCTGCCATTATATGACTTGGTAATCTCTATTATGGTCATCCATTAAGTCGGTCGAGCTTGCGGTCCTCGCCCGTCCCATGCCAGCTCTTAGGAAGACGAACAACCGTACATAGCAAGGCAAGAGGTTGCTCTGTGGCTCTGGACCGTCTACTGGCCGAGCATTATAATGATTATTATTTAGCGTGGAGCCAATTATTGATTATTTACTGTAATCATGTTTCGAACCTTACAATCGACTCACTATAATAAGCATCTCTTATGTACGCCGCTCCGGCTTGTCCAACAACAACTATACATGTATATGAATAGTCGCATGCAGCCGTCGCCGTACTTATGACGTGCTTCATCTGCGGCTGCAGCCGTCCAACTAGACCCGTATTCCCTAACAATACAAGTGTGTATGTATATATCTATCTCATCTCCCCATCTCATTCCCCTACTCTCCTCTCATGGTGAAATTGAAAATTAGAAAATATTCTCAATGCACAACATTCCGGAAATAATATTTCATACATACATATTTCAGTGCCATCGTGTTTCAAATAATGCTAACATTTTAATTTTCCTGTAAATATGGAATCACCCCACTCCCCCCACCCCGCGCTAGTCTATTACAATAAAATCTCAGCTGGTAATTAAGTTAAAGGGAACGGTTAGTTTATGTGACGTAGATCCTAATTCCGCGCTGAACACAAGATGTCCACGATTCTTTCTATCCGGTCTTGTTTTATTTTAGAGACGAACGCTTTCTCGCGATCGAACGAATGAGATTGCTCGTGTCTCCTGTGGACGTTTTACGAGTTTGTCGCCGGGTAAATTATCCTTACCCGACATAAAGCCGTCCTGTGTCGCGCCTAACTCACTCACCAACTCAGCCACCCATTTGCCTACCAACCACCTTCGTTACGCTCAAATCCCAAACACCAGTCTAAACACATTTCTCTTTGTGGCATTGCACTTCACACAGCTCACTCATTGGAATCACAAAACGCAAAGCACTGTGCATAATTGCAACGATGTTTCTTGCAACATACATGTGTTTTTCCCAGTATCCATTTTAGTAATCTTCTTCTTCAATACATCACTGATTATGGTATACATCTTTGCCACTTGTCGAATTCAAGGTTCCTAATTTAAGACTTGATAAATACCACTGTTGTATATTTAGATTTGCACCATGTGTGATTGCATATGGCAAATATTGTTTATGACTGTTATTAGAATTACTGAAAGATACAAATAGCTTAATAAATTGTAAAATGCGGCTTACTTACTATGTATTTATCTCATCATAGAGAGAGAGAGAGATTGAAGATAATAATTTTCCCTCAGATGTGTCAGTAGGAAAGTGAAATACGATGTAGCTACAAGTGTAAAGTTTCGTCATTAACTCGTATTATCATTTTCGTACATAAACTTGTGACATTGTGAACAATATGCGAGTGTGTGCCTGTTTGTAACTGACTTACTCGAGCTCTTGTAATTACCGTTGGTTTTTTCTTCAAACTTACTGTAGGGAGAACCATTGCGAAATTGAAAGGCGGCGGCGGAACAAGATGACGGCCTACATCACCGAGCTATCCGACATGGTGCCCACCTGCAGTGCGCTTGCCCGCAAACCTGACAAGCTTACAATACTGCGGATGGCCGTTGCGCACATGAAGGCACTCAGGGGTAGGTACAACACATACATTACATACACTTGCACACACATACATACCTATTCATTATTCCCCATATGTAATAATAACAGCAAACAATTACACATTTCATACGTATATGACAAAGAAGTTATACAAGTTGTAGATTGCAATATCCATATATCTGTGTCTATCATGGGATAGTATTTTAACTGTAGTATCCATCCATTCGTATAGATTTGTGTGTTTCGATTCCACTGATTAAATATTTACACGTGCAATTCGATGAGCAAATAATTGATGCGATGTCCACTGCTGAAACGAACCCGTACCGAACATCTTCCGTTAACAATTTATTCACGGGAGGATTGCATGCGTGATGTAAAGATTTCATTATCCTCAACTGCATTTTATAACACTTCCATGCTGTACTGTTACTTCTCACTGGCCTCTCCATGCGTTTGAATCTCTTCCATTAAATTTATGTATAATGATGGCAAATGTAGAGGTTATGTATTGAATAGAATAGTATACGCTGATTTTTCAATACATTGCACATTACCGTACTTTTCTATTGGTTAGTGTAGTTTGCTTTATAGTTGATTTACGACTGACTCGTTCATTTGCAACGGGGGTTAGTGGCTGGGTGTTTCATAGACTTGACCATTTCCAATAAGATCTCTGCTATAGTGTAAGACAAGATGTTTTATATGCAGGTAGCAAGCCAGGCACTGGGTCCCATGTAGCTATTGTACAAGTACAGGGGCACTACATAGTTAGTAGTTCCTATATATACCTACATGCTAGTATATATATATGTAATAAGTTAGCCACACATGTGAGCGTCGCGGTAGTTCGGATCGGCGGTGGCTGCGTTTCGACTCCGTTAATTGCGTGCAGACAATTATCAGATGGCCGGCGGGCATGTCGCGATATGAATGGCGTTACTGGCTACGTGCTCAATAACTAACAGTGATGTTATCGTATATGCGGAATATAATACTATTCCAGGAATACACGCTTGTGGTGCTTCTGCAGAGCACGAAACGTGCGCGTTTACATCCCGCTGTGACCGGCTGAACTCGATGCCCTTGTATCTAGCTTTTACACCACTGCTGTTACATTTACCAAACTCTATGATCTGATCCATTCTTGCTTCTAGTTCTTTTCACATATCTGTTCACCAATCACTTCTAGCTAAATGCTCATTCTGAAATGTTCAGCTCAATTCAATCGTTTGCACCCTGTTACTTTGCCTTGCAACTTTCAGTATTACATTTTCAAGACTGGAATGATTGGAAAGGATATAGTATTAGAGTAGATTAGTTATTTATTGATAGTGTTTCAATATATCGTGCAGAATCTTTCATTGATTGCGGATTTCAACCTTCCAGATAAGAGAGATCTGTTGGTATCGTGAAAGTACACTGTCCGTGTTTTACATGCTCCCATATATATTAGCTACAGTTTTGTACATTTAATTAATTAGTGGTATTGTCTCTTGAATATATCACTGAAATGTTCTTATATTTTTTATTTTTTACAATATATTTGTTTGCACTGAACGCCGATGGGATAAGATTGAAATTTCTTTGTAGATATCTCAAGTTTGCTGTATTTCTTGTTCCCTGCAGCAGTTTCCATTATTACTTTACTTCATATCGAAATGTGATTATCATTGCATCTAAACCGAACTTCATACCTTATCGAAAATGAGACTAAATGTATTCGGAGAATTTTGGTGCGGCATTGGAAAAGTAGAATAATAACTTTAATTGTTCTGGCTAAGTATTACCGTCAATTCGTCAGTAAATAGCGTGACCGCTAGAGAACGATACAACACGAGGTAATGATGGCAATAGCTACTTCCGCATTTCCGCAACCGGGTATCTGGATCCGTTACCTTCAAGAGGCTCCATGTAACTAACTAATTACCGTATTTTAACTGTGTGCTTCACGGTGATGGTATGTAGTACAGAGTGCTGTTGGTGAAATAGTGTCGCTGTTGTTGATGATGAGAGTGGGTAGGTGTGCTGTTGGATCTTGGTGTTCTGGGGTAATCGAACTATTGGCTCGTTGGTTGGTTGGTTGTTTGTTGTTTCGGTTGGTAAGTAGATGGTAGAGTACGATGTGGTTTCTGAGAATCGGTTGTTCGCTACCGCTACAGCGACTCACTCGTTTAGTATTCCAAACAGATGGTATGGCACCGCTCTATTGTGGCCCGTAGCTCACATGGCTCAACATGGCCGACGACAATGACAATGGGCTTGATGTCCGGCGGGCAGCGGGACGAAATCTAAAACAACTGACGAACAATAGAGACGTCACGTTATTTGTGACCGGATACGAGAAGCGCACTCTGCATAGATATCGTAGTCATGCATGCCTTGACCCCAATGGACAGTGCATTGCTGACTTGAGCTTGGAACCCAGGAGGACTACACTACAGCCATATGTCCTGCTGCTTGCGCTTGTTGGTATCGGAAGGTATCTATCTTATAGGCAGGCGCCCATAACATTAACCAACGACGACCCATTGTACATACAAAGTAGAGCAACTCTCCGTGCACTACCATCATTGTCTTGTAACATTTCATTGTACCGTGTGTACTGTGTACGTAAATACTATGATGTACATATAATTTATAATGAGTCGTTTCTAAAATGTCTCGTGTAATCCGTTGTAAAGTATCCGCACGCAGCCAGATAAATATGTTGTCTTTTTATTTGGCCTATTCATCATCATCTCAACGTGTTGTCTAACAGCGCAACATGTATATGCTAGTGTGTGTGTGTGTGTGTGTGTGAATGTATTCGTATGCATGTTTATTTGACTCGTGGGATGGAGCCTGTAATGTCTTCAATGATTGACATGTAGATATGCCGCACTTGATAGTGCTACACTGATAAACCATGTCTTATCTGTACGTGCCGCCTGTCACTTTGCTTTGTACAAACATTCATAGGATTACTTCTTTTTATTCTAGGCTTACACATGTTTCATATCAAACATGTGTATAAATTGATTACACTAACTATTATATATATTTGTTTTTATTTCCGGAGAATATAATCAGTACCAGCTTAACACATTTCTCGGAGCTGAAACAGAAATCTTTTTCCTGTGTCCCTGCTTGTTTCGTCCAAAGATTTACTATACCATGTTTTTTAATGATGAGGAGTAACTACACAAGTCTAGTTTACAATAGAAAATGTACATGGATATTTAATTGGCGGCAGATTTGAATTGTACTGAATTTAATTCAATATGCAAACTCGAAATATGTATGGATTTTGAAAAAAACTTATGTTCTTTACGTTTTCTCCCTAAAATATAGAAACCATTTCATGGTAATATCATTTCAGAATTGTATTTTTACTTAGGATTCATAGTTCATATACACAACACATAAACACACTTTTATTAATTACATTTACAGCTAATGAGGATAATTCTATGACTTTACATTGATTGATTCATTGGTTTTAGGAACAGGAAACACCAGTACAGATGGCACCTACAAGCCGTCATTTCTAACAGATCAAGAATTAAAACATTTAATTTTAGAAGCTGCAGATGGCTTCTTATTTGTAGTCAGTTGTGATACTGGACGTATCATATACGTTTCGGATTCTGTAGCACCCGTATTAAATTATGCACAGGTACTTAAGATAAACATTATCTGATAACTGATATTTGCATGATTATTTATATATGCATTTTTAAATACGATACTTGTATGTCATTTCAATAACGACATATGTATGTTTTATTCGCAGAGTGACTGGTATGGTTCTTGCATTTATGATAACTTACATGCAGAAGATGTGGAGAAAGTTCGAGAACAGCTTTCCACACAAGAGCCACAAAATACTGGTCGAATATTAGATTTAAAGTCTGGCACTGTTAAAAAGGAAGGACACCAATGTAAGTGACGATAACAAACTATTACATCATTGTATATTGAATATTGTGATGTAACTGTTTGTTTAATTTCTACAGCTTCGATGAGATTATGTATGGGATCGCGTCGAGGTTTTATTTGTCGTATGAAGGTGGGCAATATAGCTGCCGAGAATATGGCAGTGGGTCATTTGAATCGATTAAAACAACGAAATAGTTTGGGACCTGGGCGAGATGGACAGAACTATGCTGTAGTACATTGTACAGGCTACATTAAAAACTGGCCACCAACAGGTACATTTCGTTATAACATATTACATATATACAAATAACGTTTCGTTTTGTTTCATTTCACACTACTTTCTCTGGTATATAGTTAAAATGTTATACAACATATATATGTATATTTTTTGTTACAGTCAACATTTATATTGAATTTGATATAAACAAATACCTAATTCAGTTTAAATATTACTGTGGCACATTTTTAAAGTGTGAAACATATTAGACATGTTTACAGGTGTGCAACTAGATCGGCAATCGGAGGAGGAAATCCATTCGTCACATTGCTGTTTAGTTGCGATTGGAAGATTACAAGTGACATCGACACCGAATACCAGTGACCTATCCGGTGCGAACAGTAACGCCGAGTTCATATCCAGACACTCCATGGAAGGCAAATTTAGTTTCGTCGATCAACGTGTCATGGGTCTACTGGGCTACTCCCCACCCGAGTTGTTGGGCAAGAGCTGTTTTGATTTTTTCCATCCAGAAGATCAGACTCATATGAAAGAAAGCTTTGAACAAGGTAATATACCTTCATTTGTTTTCGATATAAATGGAAATTCATAATATATATTTGTTACAGTTTTAAAACTGAAAGGACAAGTTATGTCAGTCATGTACAGATTTCGAGCTAAAAATCGTGAATGGGTTTGGCTACGAACATCAGCTTTCGCTTTCCTAAATCCCTATACAGATGATGTGGAATATATTGTTTGTACAAATACAACAGCTAAGTACGATTTGTTCCAGTTTGGATGACGCTTGTGTTAACATGTCTGTATTATGTTGCATTTCTTTGTTCTATTGTAGATCGCTGCATACTGGCACGGACGGCACTGGTTCTGAGACTACAGAGCAAGTTGCATATCAGCCTCAGCCTCAACCTGGCCTAGATTATAGTTTACAACGACGTGATACATCCGTGTATCCACATATGATTCCATCGGCGCATATACAGAGTATGTTTCTTTAACTATTGTACATGTCTAGAATCAACAAATAAACGTTATTTTTTAACCATTACAGACAACCAGCAAGCACGGCCTGCAAGTAGTCAAAATGTTTACAACAGTTATGATCCAACACCATCACCAATTGCTTATGGTTCACCGTCCCAACAAGGTACTGGAGCCGTTATGAATCGTATAACCAAAACAAACACTACCAGTCCGACACCAGCACAGACAGCATGGAGTCTGAGACAGGTATCAACGTGTAACTATTGTTTATTATAAGTATTTGTAATGATTTGTATTATGACCTGTAGCAACCTGTAACGGAAGGATATCAGTTTAATCAGCTCAGTCCATCACGGTCACCTAGCGGACCGACCTATACACAATTAAGCGGTGGTGCCAGGTCATCCACTTATCATACTGCTAATCCAGCTCAAGCTGCTAATGCTGGTTAGTAAATATTTACACATACACACAGGAGTATAGAATAGAAATGTGAATTAATAATAATTCCATGTAGGTATGTGGGCGTGGCAAAGTTCAAATCAAGGTTCCGACTCCGGACCAGGATCCAGTGGTTCCGGTGGACATCCGGTAGCCCAGGGTGCAGTGCCAGGTGGACCTAATGCAGGACCACCTGGACAACAACCTCAAGGCCAGGAATTGTCGGATATGCTGCAAATGCTGGATCAAGGTGGTTCTACAACATTCGAGGATCTGAACATGTTCAACACTACATTCGAGTGAAATCATTCGTGTTTGTCGTTCATTGAATTAGTGCATTTACGGACACTTCATGCGGTAAACTAAGATATATAAACTCTGTACGACGAACCGACACAGTGATTACACGCGCCTCATCCGTTCATCCTATAAAGAGAGTTGTCTGTTTGAAACATATGACAAAACAATATTATACATTGTTGAATGTCACTAAAAGTACGATTGATTGATGATGCTATATAGTATCAGTGCTCTGGTTATCTAATAAGAAATGAACACGTCTTGTGTTGATCAGTACTTGATCAGCAGAAATGAGGACTGTCTTGATCACAATACAACTGATTCGGTTCGACGTACAGTTATTAGTAATTTTCAACTGTAACCATTGCTTAGTTTTATTGTGGTGTGTTGTACGAAAATTTTCATTTCATTATTAGTTTTCATTTAATTTTTCTGTAATATATGTGCTAAAATTTATAAACAACAAGGTTAGTGTTACTGTACAAATATACATATTTTTTGTTTATTATTATTTACTGTATTCTTTGGAGAAAAGAATGATTATCGTAGTTAATGTGGAGGGGTTGTTAGTGAATAATAAGATACACATGTCATTCACGTAAACATTAGTTCTTCTTCCATTAGTAATGTGTCAGTGTTGTCCAGGATTCTTCCATCATTTTAACTGATCAATCGTCAATGTTCATTTATACGTATTATCTATTGACAACCCCTCGAATATAACTACTATATTGTGACGTCCAAAATAATTTAGTTCACTTATTAATTATATCGCCGATAATCTTTAGATGATAATGTTTCCGGTGGAATGTTCATTTTCTAATATGTCTTTAAAATCTGAGTCTGCACGTCCTATTTATTAGCAAAATGTTTCGTATGTAAATACTTTTTATGCAAGTATATGCAGAAAATATGAAAACGTAATTTTTATTCAAGTGAACTTTACAATTATTATAATTAAGAGTCAATATTATTTATCATCCCCCCCCCACTCAAGAACAAAGATATTTATGTTTCATAAAAAAATTAGTGTTTTGCAATTTACATTTTTATGCAA
Source organism: Calosoma granatense (assembly GCA_022063505.1). NCBI lineage: Eukaryota > Metazoa > Arthropoda > Insecta > Coleoptera > Carabidae > Calosoma > Calosoma granatense. The sequence goes on from JAGJTL010000016.1 coordinate 4,056,705, forward strand.
CTTATTCACGAAGCCATAATAAAAGATTTTATTTTAATGCAACAATAGTATTGTTTTAATGAAACATTCAAATATTTTAGGTAAAAGTAAGGACAGGTAAGTGAATAGAAAACAATAACAAACGTAACTTACATACTAATTTATTTACATCTAACAGATTACATAGAATAACTTAAACTTATTCATATTTCATAAGTAACATAAGGCAAAATACGGATTATCTTATTTACAGAAATTAATTCTTTGAAAATTAATAAAAGCTTAGGTAACATCAAATAGATAAATTAATAAATTTCATCACATAGGAAAGTATCATTCACGAAAGTCAGATAAAGGAAGATCTACGTAAGTATAAAATAACTTGCAAGTGTTTAAACTAAAATAACAATATAGATAGAACATAAACGGGCAGTGCCAACACAAAACGACAAAATGAAATGCATATCATACAAATAATAAAAGAAAAACGATGCACTTCATATACGAGTATATAATAATAATCATACGGTGCGACATTATGAAATAAAAATAAAATAATAATAGTGTAATATCACACCTCCACTTGCGAGACCTCATAAATAAGGGCCCTATCTGACTTCCGTGAGTGAATATCTCGTTTTTTTTATAAATCACTCCGTTTGTCTAGCATATTAGAAAATTAAGGGCTAAACATTCAGTCATTTTGAATACTCGTTATTCTTCTTTGGGTTTTTTAGCATTCGGGCCAAGCCATTCGTCTAGGGCAGGTCTTTTCCTGCGAACAGTAAACTTATCTAGTATCTATTTGTTCTGTAACTAACACTGAAATATTTTTATACGTACGATCCGGGTGTTGTGATTTTTGTCTCTTTGCGATCAGTCTTCACTAACCATTTCTTAATGGATATATGTTTCCTACAGAAATCAAATAAGAATTAATATTTCTAACTATACATCCAAGAAATCTGTATACTTACGGGGCCCCGGGTGATGCCTTCACTTTTTCTGTCTCGTTCTCTGAATTTGTATTTTTCTTCGGCGATTTCATTAACCACGCTTGCATGAACTGGTTTGTAGGTTTACTAGAAATTAAACAAATACATTTTATAAAGTACTAGCAGTAGTGTGTGTGTGTGGGGAGGGGTATTACTTCAAATCAATTGGCTCGATACATTTCGGAACATTGTTTCTGGCGTTGTTCATTACAGTACGGTCAACGGGATGTGCTGCCAGATTAAATATTGGACGTTTCAAGAGTTTCATAGCAATAGTCAATGAGCATGTGTTTGGCTTAATCCATTTCTGTAAGTAAAACATTTGTTCTATAGAATTCTATAATGATTACAGATAATAATAAAGTAACTTACATTGGCATCTGCGTCGTTCTGAAACACCACAGGCATGCGGTGATGGACAAATTTCCACTCAGGTAGAGTATCTCGAGTGATAATCGCAAAGGAATATGACCTATTCCCCTGTAATCAAAATGTTGTTATGATTCAACAATCCAGAGCATAATAAATGTTCTCATGTTACCTCCTTATCAATATGAATACTATATACGCCAGCCAAGTATAACAGTTTAACACCAGTCCATCCACGGAGAGTATCAAAACTACCTGAAGCCTCTGTCAGCTGGCTTAAGTTGTTCTAAAAATTATAAGAAACTAATCAGCAAATATCTCATGTTATCTCTTATACAAATATATGATTAACAAATTGATCTAATACTTATTAGACTTGCATGAAATATGTAAATACCTCCTTATTGTAGAAGAAATACGGCTGCTTACTAATGGACTTGGTCGATTGCCACTCATAATATCCAATGCAGGGAATCAGGCACCGGTATCCCTTCTCCAACAGGGGATAATATAATCTGGATTCTCGAACTTTCTCCATTCGACATAGATGAGTTTCCAGATTCCCGGGTTGTTTGGAATCTGGTTGTGACTTATCAAAGGCCTCGAACTACTTTATTATTCTACTAAACAATTCCATAACTTATACTTACCAGCCACGGTGGAATGAGCCCAAAACGCATCGGAATGATAATGCGGGCAGCACTAGAATTTAAGTAGCGCTGTTCCGATCCCACGATAACCGGAATTATTGTAGTAGGCGGGATATTATACGATGCATTAAACTGTTTGGACATACAGTCTTCTTTTGAGGCCTTTATAAACTGACCGGTCTCGTCTAATTTAAATGCAGCCGCACAGCACAGGCTGTCTGCACTCAAAGTGCTAAAAAACTTACAAGTTTTACAAGATTCAAAAGTTTTATTACGTTATACGTACCACGCTAACCGTCCACACATGTTCACTACTTCACTACTTTCAAACTAATCACTTATTGTAACGACTATTCTATGGAATGTTTTGAGATCCTCCAGTGTGTCACTCTTGGTTTGTAAACATAACCCCCACTAATCAACTGCCGTACCAACTTCACATATATTTTTGTCCAGATAATTTATTCTTTGGCCGTGTTCATTTAAATCACTCTAAATCTATAAATAACACATAAAGCTAATATATTATCTAATTTAAAACAATATTTGTACAACACTAACGGCACTAGATACATATATGACTACTTTGTAACGGAAACGGATGTTTGAACGTCTATATATTACATCAATTTACCGCCACATTTTGCAGAAATAACTAGAATTAACCTAAAAGTTTACGGTAAACAACATGGAAGCAACATGTGTACTTTTGAAAAGCTAATAGAGGAAATTAATTCTGTATAATTTTATTAAGGTTAGATTGAGTTGTTTCTTATCTGTTGTGATATTATTTGTGTGATTTATAGTTCTGTTAATGAAGATAATAGTTGTACAGGTACTGAAATAATGTGTTAGTTATAATTGACACTAGGTTACATTTGTATCTCAGAATGAGTAAACGTAAAGCAGTATCATTTGATGAAAACGAAGCTACATTATTTAAGAAATCAAGAGAAACAGAAAATGTGAAAAAACATTCCTTAGACTCTGACGAGGAAGATGAAAACGACGATGCATATAATATTTTGAATGATGATGACATTGAAGGTACCACTACAGATAATAAACAAATTTTTTATTATGTTTACATTATGCATTGTTTAATGTTGTAGGTGAAGAAGATGGAATTTCACGTAGCGAAGATGGGGTTAGGACAACTGCATTTAACATGCGAGAAGAAATGGAGGAAGGATATTTTGACAAAGATGGACATTTTGTTTTTAAGAAGAGGGAAGATATACGGGATAATTGGCTAGATAATATTGACTGGCATAATATTAAAAATACAGATGCGGGCGGTAAATCTCAAGTTAAAAGTCTAGGTGAAGAAAGCGATAGTGATGAAGACGATACAAGTTTTAATGAAATCGAGTGCTATAGCAAGATCCTCCAATACATGCAACCCAAAGAGAGTATTACTAAATCTTTACGGAGATTAGGAGGTTAGTTACTATTTCATTGACAGTTCTCCATTTTATTAAAAGTTGTGTATTTTGTAGGCGGAAATAAACGCTTATCGAGTGTTGAAAGACTAAAATTAAAGAAAGCTGGAATCCTCGACGCTAATAATGAAAAAGTAACTCAACTTACGGAATTAGCGAATAATATACTGAATAAAACTGGTAATATGGATATTTATGAAGAAACATATGAGCAAATATTACATAAGGTAATATGAAAATATTTTCTATACATTTTACCTATATTGTAGTGTTACAAATAACAATTTCGAATACAGTTGTTCGGCACTATGTTCAAAAGTTGTTTAGTAAAAACTTAATTGCATAATGAATAAATTACGTTCACTGTGAATAAAAGTTATCATAATACTAGTTTGAAGTATGTGCAACATTTTCAGATTATACATATGTCGTCATTGTTATCAGTAATACTTATGCATGGTATCTGTTAACAGTATTTTATATGAACTATAATGTAACAAAGATGAACTTATTCAGATTAAGAAACCGGCAGACACCAAAGAGAGTGACGAATTAGATATGTACGCAGAAGATTTTGATAAAAAAGAGAAACGAAGATTGGATGATCCGGGACCAAGCACAAATGTTCAAACTGATCCGGACACAAATACAGCGTTAATGTGGGAATACAAATGGTCTCAGAAGTCAGACGAAATTGAAGGGCCAAATACTACAGAGCAAATGCAAAAGTGGGTTGACGAGGGTAAATTTAAAGATGGAGTATGGGTCCGAAAATGTGGCCAAGATCAATTCTATTCATTAAGCCGAATAGATTTTGAGTTATATTTATCGTAAATATATGTACATTTTTATACCGGGTGTCCGTTTTAAAATTACTCATAGGCACTACAATGTTAAAATTTTATATATTAATTTCCTATAGGAACATTTTTGAACGAACAAAAAACAAATACTTGTAAAAAAAATTGTAAATTCTTAAACGTAATCTGAAATTTTATAACTTACCTGTAATTTTGCAAATTTATTTCATCATCGTGTACACTTACTTATATGATAAAAATAACCACAGTTGATAAAATATCAGATGAAGTTTGAAGATGATTAGCATTTGTTTTTTGTTAGAATATTTATCGTGGCTATCGTTGATCAATTATGTTCTTATGAAAAATTAACATGTACAATTTTAACAATGCAATGCCTATGAGTAATTTTAACAATCTCCCGGTGTTTTTTTTTTTGAATATATGCAGTTTTTTGTTTGTGCGATAATTTTCTTTAGAGTAAATAATTGCAGTGTTAATGTAATAATACGTAATGTTGTAAAACTACAGCCAGTTGTAGACTCATTACAATAAAACCGTTGTATAATTTATAATTATTTTAATGCATGTCAGCTTATTGTGAAGTCAATCATAGTTTGTATGTTATTATATTAGATAGTGGTTACTTGAGCGTTTATAAGGTAATCAAATTTATGTTACATAGATAATAGTGCTATATAATTTTCTGATAATCCTAATTAGATATTATCTAACACTGTCATAAATTTCCAAGTACGAATGTACTTGTATCTTAAAATTGAATATAGACCACATTTTTGTACAGAAATATATTTTGAAGATTCAAGAGATAAATAGTACTAAATAAAGTTACTCTTCAAATAATTCCGATTTATTTCATTATAATCCTTTGTGTATTTGAAGTAGTACATATGTATACCGCTAACTAGAAGTAAAACGTCAATCAACATCCATCTGTATTGTATGTACACAGTGTTGTATAGATAGTACAGTGATATTACGCAAGACGCCGCAGGGCGGCAGTACCGGCGAGTGTGAAATATAAACTAAACGTTTGACAGTACGAAACAGTGTGAATGGCGAGTGCTGAAGGTATGTGACGAGAGATGGTTTGGTTAGAATGGTTTCGTGTACTGTTGGCTTCTGCAACACAGAATACTTGAAAAATGAATTCTGTAACATTTAAAACATGTGATGTGGTGTATGTGACTGATGAATATTCATAATATTAACGAACATGAGAGTTTGCTGTTAAGCTTTCATTGACAATGATACATGTTATTGTCATCGCAGGCACTGCCGCGAGAACAAGTGTCAAGTGCTGTGTACCCAGTGCGATATATTATAACGAGCATGGAGCAGTTCGTTGTATGAGAATATTGTAAATGAAAAGACAGTCCATAGGAGCTCAGTGGCCATGTAATGGAAGAAGTTAGGTTAGAATGTAATTTTTAATTTACAAACAGTTCTCCAAAAATGCAAGCAAAGAAACGTTATTTGTTAGTATTTGTGTCCTGTGCATTCCTAGCATATTGCTATTTCGGTGGATATCGACTGAAAAGTGAAGGTGCTGTTTCTGAATACATGACACTGCCATCATACTTTAGTTCCGAAGAATATTTACGAATGTTTGAAAAAGACACTAGCATGATTCTTAAACGTAGAACTATTGATAAGTCGTCACGTGTAAATTATAATATGTGCAGAATGGAAACTTGTTTTGACTTTAGTCGGTGTAAAGGAGACTTTAAAGTGTATGTTTATCCACAAGAATTGTCCGAAGACAATCTGAGCACATTGCCCAGTCCTTCGTACCAGAAACTGCTCAACGTTCTGGAGGAGTCACGGTATTACACCGCTGATCCGTCGCTTGCTTGCCTGTTTGTCCTGTCTCTGGATACGCTGGATCGGGACCGTCTCTCTGCAGACTACGTCCGCAACCTACCCGCCAAGATCCAGCGGCTGTCCCTGTGGAACAACGGAATGAACCATGTCATATTCAACCTGTACTCGGGCACCTGGCCCGACTATACAGAGGAGAACTTGGACTTTGATCCGGGGATGGCTATTCTGGCTAAAGCCAGCATGTCTGTCAGTCATGTACGGCCAGGCTTTGATATCAGTATACCGCTGTTCCATAAGAAACACCCGGAGAAAGGGGGCGAGTCAGGTTTCGTGGTGAGCAACAACTTTCCACTGAACAAGAAATATTTGCTGGCGTTTAAGGGTAAGCGATACGTACATGGCATTGGCTCGGAGACTAGAAATGCACTGTTCCATTTACATAATGAACGAGACCTGGTGATGGTAACGACGTGTCGCCATGGCAAAAGTTGGAAGGAGATGAAAGATGAACGCTGTGACGAGGATAATTTAGAGTACGATCGGTAAGTGCGTTGTTTTCTTATCAACCTTGTTGTATTATATTCGCCAACTTTGTATTCACATTGGCAATTTTCTGATTGTTACATCACTTGCAATTTGCTTAACAACCTAATTGAAAAAATAAACTTTTGTACTCGTTTATTAATGGTAAGGATGTTAAATTCGCCTCACACTGCTAACCTGATTTTATGAATCATTGTACATTGAGCTGTACAATGATTATTCGCAAATGTATCACATAACAGTGTTAGATTTACTTGCCTGAACATTACCTGTCAGTAATGAAACATACACGTACATATATCTTGTACAAAACTAAACAGCTAGTCTTACTCATACATACACATAAAGTATGCCAGTTACATAAAAATATGAGCACGCTGTTGTTTTGTTCTGATAATCCTAGTGAAAATATAATCTATATGTGAAGTAGGAAATAGTTGTTCGAAGTTTGTACCCACGTATTTGATCCAATTACTACAGGTAAATCGATATTTAACCTGGGTGCATGACTACACAGCTGATATCTTGCACCCAGCCATTCGTACCCTGTGGGCAGCCGGTCACGGTATTTCTATCATCGCCCACCACCGCCATACACAGATATATGTGTTTGTATATGCATGCACTAGAAAGTACTAGTATTTAAATACATCAGGACTTAGGATAACGTATACAAACATCATCACCGCTGAAATCTCAACCAACTTATGAAATGAATTCCAAAATATTAACATAAAGTTCGTTAGTAAAACCATTAATATCATATGTTTATGTATGCAGTTCCATATTTCATTGTTAAAATGTGAATTCTAAGAATCTATTTTTTCACAACGTGAGAGAACAAATATTTCGATAGTACATACAGAAAAGTTACAAAAATATTAAAAAAATAACAGGAATTTGATATAACTGTAATCCTTGACATTTTTTATTTTTAAAAGATCAAAAAATGTTGGTTATTTTTTAAACTTAATTTGCGTAGTGAATCATTGTAAAATAAATATTCACGTAATAGTTATGCGTACACCTACAAAAATATATACAGTTTTTATATCTACAAAAAAATAATTTATGATATTGACATTAATCTTAGACTTGTTGCTTGTTTAGGAATATTTAATTAGAGATAGTAGGAGTTTTCTGAATCATCTTCATAGTGACATAAATATTTAATGTTGTTAAGTGTATAGTAATGTTTCAAATAACTTATATAGTTTTCTAATAATCTACAGTTTACGTTCGAATATAAACTAAATAATTTTACTACACACAAAATTTCTAGTTATCATAAATTCTGTTGGTTAAATATTAAGCTTACCGATTTTAAAAATATTATAAAAATGTAGGTTAATACGGATGTCAGGTCAATAACTATGATTAATTAAAATCGCCTTATGTGTGTATGCAAACAGTAACTCGAGATCTAAGTAGCTTTGGAAACCATGATAACGTTGTGCTTATTAACATTGGTTACTATGGCTTTTAAGCCTTTGACTACTGAAATATGTTCGCAAAACTGGCTGTCTAAACGCTAAAAAATTTGAAAAATGTTATATATTTATGTATAATGTATGTGTCATGTAATTTATGTAATATACCTATGTATTGGATTTCAAATACGCTGGCTGAGCAAGTAAATGAATGAATGAGTGAGTGAGTGAATGAATGAGTGAGTGAGCCAGTGAGTGAGTGAAAAAGTGAATGATAAATTTGAATCTCTTGAAAATATTCATGTGTATGCTCTTTAAACTAATTTTAACTTGAGTAATTCTATACTTATGCATACCCGCATTACAATGTATTCATATAGTTTAGAAACTTGAATTACAAACATGTTATATAATATTTACTTGCTAATTAATCCTATACCATTGGTGAGATAACTAACATGATACCTATAGAAAACCTTTTCATAAATCTGACATGAATACCAACCATTTCAGCGATAAACAAATTAATCTACTGATTACATAAATATACGTACAAAGTTCAATTACTGAACCATGATCTAAGAAAAATTATATATCAGGATATTGCAAAAAATAGGTATAATTTTCAGATATAAATATATAAACTAACTTGAACCAACAATAAAGAATAATATTTCTTGTAAAAGAATTTTGAATTTATTTACAATATTTACGGACGTATTGTATCGAGTGTAAATAATATTATGAATGTAAATGAAAAGGTTTCACAGTTATGATAATACCGTCATCAGCCTCATTAGGCAGTAAGTCAATATGCAGCCACAACATATGCACGTTCTTGGGTTACAGTTCATTATAGCTATTAATTTAATTGATATTCGAGATGGTAGTGTTGGTACATGGTGTTCTATGATTGCACTTCATAAATGATCTACATGTTCACGTGTCAGATTTAAACAGCTACCTCACACAAACACTATATGACCTTTAATGAAACAATATGCATGAATGCTTATCATGTAATTATGACAACATTATCAATAAGAAAATTCGTAACATCCTTGTTTTAGAAATAGTAAAAAAAAACTTGAGTTTAACTTTCCTTCCAAGAATGAAATTTCATTCGTTAACGATTTGTTTGGTTAAAATACTTTGTGTGTTTAAAGGTTTTCGAAATGTTTATGTTAAACATTTGTATAAATATTGATTCTAAAATTACTCAGAGGAATACATTAATACGAAAACAAAAGCAGAACAATCATTTCAATATGATGATAACCTTTGAAATATATTTTTTATATAAATATTATTTTTAGAAATACAAGAGATTGAATAAAGGACATTGGGAACTTGTACATAAATAAAACTTGGACGTATATGACATACATATTTAGTTTCATAGGCCGGATCAGCTTTTGCAAACATGTGCAGCAGTAAAACTGTATGCAATTCGTGACAATACTTCAGATGTAATATAAATAAAAATGCATATACCAGAAACCGGATGTTTATTGTTGTCGAACTAATGACATTAACTAGGAGAGCCGCTTGAACTTATGTATGTTTTTTTGAACTGTCTCAGTATGTTTTGTGCTTCCTGTGTGTCACTTGTGTTGGTTAGTTCATATTTAGTTTTCATACATACATATCATACGGTTTATTCAGGACCCTACATTTGAGAGAATCGGTATTATCACTATTGTTTACACTGTGGGCGACTTGAGCTCATTTTTCGAGCGTTTGCTTGAAAAGCAACCGCATCAACCACCCACGGCATGTCTCGAAGTGGAGGATGAGATTTCTCTCCAGTTTATATAAGGTTACTAGTTCCCAGTGAAAATATCATTGACAAATACTATTCACTTCTATAAAATACTGACATTTCTATAACGATATTTTATCGTCGTAATAAGAATTGACAAACTACACTAGAATTTATTTAATATTAATTACGTTCACATATGCTATAGCATTACAAATTGAGAAAAAAAGAAATATATGTTAAAATTCCTACAAAAAATTGTGGAAACTCATGTTATATGTAACTCTACTGTACTCATTCGGTTTTCAAATTAAAAATTTCAAAAACTGTCATATAGTTTAATCGATTTTGTTTACATATATGAAATGGTCTGGGGAAAAATATAGTTGTTTATGTAACAAAAAATTTCAAAAGTATTGATAGATGTCTACGACTTTGATATAAAAATCAGTTTGCTATTAATATCAATATTGAAGTTCAAAAGATTCGCAAATTCAAGTAAGTAAATACATATGTAAGTGTATTGTTGTGCCACACTGTAATTTGTAATCAAGTTTGGCAGTGTGCATGCTGAATACAGATTGACTAATTTCAAACATATGGATGGATTTATTTTATCTTCAGTACAGATAAATATTTTCGTCATTGTTTATAAACAGATACATGTAACTGGACAGATCCCTTAGAATGTGCGTCAATAATATGTATGTACTGATCGACTGATGACTTGTGCATACATGTTAATTAAATACTTGACATTTATTTTTAGAACTGAAAGTAATTTACGTAACGTTGTTTAATTGTTTGACTTTGAAGTTGTAGCATACAAACAGTATTTTTTTGTCACTACTAATTTGTTTATTTTAAGTTGATAGTGACGTATTTCACCTGTAATTAAGGAAGTCGAGGTTTTGCTTTTTTTTTACATACGATTTACTGATATTACGTAAATCATACGTTAATCCCTGACCTGTGTCCTCGTTAATTATTGGTTGAAATTTGAGATATCGTTACTTTTTTATACCTTGCACGACTTGTAACTATTCTGAAGAATAAAAAAACATACGTTTTTTGGGTGAACGTTGTCTCCAGGTACGAACCAAGACAGACTGGATTTTATCTGTGTCACATAGTTTTCATTTTCATGACCGTCACATACAATCTTGTCTATGACAAAAAGGTTCGCCAAAAAGATCTTCGTTTTTTTTTCTTTACATTATTGCTGATTTTTTTTATACATTCTTGTTTTAATTTTGTTCAAAAAGCCAATTAGTACATTTTATCTGCGGACTGTTATTTGAAACAGAATATCCTTCTGGATTTACCATGTGTTTATATGTACGTTACATTTCCTAGTTATCATATACATTTCATTAGATAACATTCACATTTCATTCGATATCATTATGTTTTTTATAACGTCCTGATTATTGGTCATTGCTATTTTGGAAAGACATATCTGAAAGCAAAAATGTTTTAACTGTAGTTATACTACAGATAATATTCTTAAAATAACAAATATTTTTGTGAAAAGGTCAATTTTTGAAGAAACTTGAAAAATTTGTCTCATAATTATTAGTTAATGATGTTTTGATATTTATAAAATATAATTTAGCTTAAATAGTTTTGAGTGATAAAGGATTTATTAGAAATTAATTGATTAATTTGTAAAAATCCATTTTTAACTGACCTTGTCATAAGTTATTTCTTATGATAATAACGTTAATAAAATATATAAAAATGTTTTTCAAACATGCGATGCTTTTAATAAACATCATAGATGTTGATTTACTTTGTATAATTATTAATTATATTTGTTTTCCGTCATGTAGTCATATGTTTATATTATACAATGAATATGTCAATGTAAAGTTCAGTGAAGTTTGAATTTCTATTATATACGTCATAATTATAAAATTATACTAGTGAATGAATACCGATAAAGACATCAAGGTAACTGTCAAATCTAAATAACATTTTATCATGACGCACGTTCAAATTAACAACACTGACATTTTTACCGAATAATTCCATGAAATGTATTATTATAATTAAGTATATCTACATATAATTTACAACAAAGTACAGATAAGTATATAGCCATGATTGCGTTCTTAGTAGCTTGAAAATATGTGTAATGAATGTAATGATTTGTATGCGTGTGTAAACAGATCGCAGTGTTTTCTTTTTAAAAACTATGTTATTTGCAAAGAAGAATAATATTTATCGTTCTACCATTTTACGGTTGGATCCGTTACCAAGACGACGCAATGTTAATCTCTATGGAACAGACATTAGTTTTTTTTCTTTCGCAGTACTGAATGTCCAAGTTTGAAATGTATCAGTAACTTAGAATATGTATGCCGTTATTTCCTCTGTATGTTGGAACTTGTGGATGTTGTATCTTTTTTGTGAAGTTTTCTTATTTAAAAACTTTGACTAAGAAATCCAGGTTTACCGCACATTGAAGATATCTCGGAAGAGTTAATATATGTAGGTGAAGGCAAAACAATTATGAAACAAGTAGCGCAGAATACAATGAATTAAATGAAGTATGTTTTTTATCTTTCAACAGGAATAAATTATATTCTCTGAATATTTTGAACTAATAAAAGTGAACATATACAAATAATTTGATTGTTTTATTCAGAAGTGAGTGGAATAAATTATTTGCTAAACGTAATTATGCAAAGAACACTTTGAAGGGTACGTTGATAGGTTTGCTCGTTGGCAGTTAGATAATTTGTAGGTTAGATTTCGTTTGAATGATGTTATATCTACATACAACATCATGAACGTGGATTCCTTAACATTCCATCCGTAATAGTACGCGGCTTCCCGTTTCTAGATAACGCCAGTTAATGTTACGTTGCTGATGCGTATGAAAACATCAGTTCAGAATCACTAGTTCATGAACTGATGAACATGTTTCGGGATGTTCGTTGCACGATACAGTAACACCTGGTATTACATTACGCTCTAGTTTCCTGTTTGAAAAAAGAAATACGTCAATGTTCTGCAGATTTGTACAACACGGATTTTCTATTCAAGCGAATATTTGATAGTTGATTACACTGGCCATGTATATCATGACATTATATGCGTTAAAATTATTAATAAACCAGCCGTGGTCGTTGGCTGTTCCGATGTGACAATTTCTAGATGTCAATTGTATCAATCAATGTCGATTTGAATCGAATAAATAGTGTCAAATGGCAACACTAATGTTAATTTTGGAATAATTATTTACAGCTCAGTGCGTTTCAGTACTATTGATACAATATACAATTGATTCTATTTATATGTGCGTAAGGAAGAATTATATGAGATTTGTAGAACTCATGCTTATGCAATGGAAAAATCTAGATATATTGAATGGTATCGCAACACAGTCTTTACTAATTCAATGAATATACATATGTATGTGATAATATCACTAGTACACTAGATATATACGAGAAATAAAATCTTCCTTTATTTAGAAATATCGCAACTGCAAAATGCACAATGTATAATTTTATATCTGAAGTGGATTGCAATAAGAAGCATAAAGGTGATGTAATCATCTTTCTTATCAGTTAATATAATATTGAGTGCTTGCCAGTACAGAATTTTTGCAGAGAGTGTACAATTGATTCTCCTTGTTGCGTGAGGAATGCATTGCAAGTCTTGATTGAGTAAGTATGAGGAGTGTTTTTCGGTCGAAATGATAAGGTAAAGGAGGTTTATAATGCTTAGATTATAGACATAGAGCATTTTCAAACCGTCATTCAAGCACCAAGGTACTTCAACATTCGGCCACTTAAGAATTACTTACAAAGTTTTTTCACTTTTTAAAACATGTTATGCCTTTACTTTATATAATGTTTAGAAATTATTTTCTTAATTTGAACATTCTCTATCGTCATGTACATGTAAATCAGTAATGCTTTTGAATTATATTTATGCAAGCTAATACGCTATTTGATAATATATTTTACTTGCTGCATCTTGTGATTATTGGCATTTTCTTATTTCTGTTATAACGAGAAATATATAATTTATAACAAGTTCAGACAGGTTTAGTTACGAAATCCAGTGTGACATTTTATATGTGTATATCTGTAATTTTCAATACTAATTAAATGGATAATTGAAGTGTAAATTTGTACACTTTGTTAAACACATTAGCTCACACATACACCTTCATATACGTATATACATATAGTTTATGTTTTAGTTTATGAAACATGGTAAGTTAGTTTGTTGTATAAAATGTCATCTAATTACAACTGTGTTTTCTTTATTAAGCACGTGTACACTCTGTATAAATAATATGCGTTGTGTAGTGAATCATTCATTGAATTGTCAGACAGACATAAAAGAACTATATATGTATATGTATGTATATACAGAATGAATATACATGCAAGACGAATTACGTTCCATTGATGTGTGCAAAGCTCGTTAACACTTGGTAATTGTATTATCAGGATATCGCATTAGTCTATGCGAATGTATGTTTCAATCTCATTATCGTACCAGTCTCATATGCCACGTCAATATACTTGCTTTCCGTATAGAAAACTACTATTGTCCATATTCAATTAACTAATTTGTATATACAACTAATAAAAATAAAATACACACTGTACACACAATACTGCAAAAAAAAAACATACGAATAAAAAATTGCTACTTCAATTGTACGTCATTCAATCAGAGTATCAATGTTACTAAACCAATTTAATCCTATTCATTCGTATTTAGTCAAATAACAATGGCGTACATTTGCAAATACATCCGCTATATTGATTAGTTTTCCTGTTAAGCTTCGTTAATGAAATGGCCTGTACTTTATTAAATTGAAATGGATAAAATATTTTAAGAAAATCTACATAAGCCTGATTAATTTTTTGTCAAGATTTTTTCCTCCCCATGATAATGTACAAATGTTTATTTTTCTGGCACAAAATGTAGATGTGAAATAAATTCCGATAAATTCACTTCTCGATTTAGTTTTCAAGTAGCAATTATGTTTATTGCTGCTGATGTAAACTTTAAATCACTTCAGTAGTAAAACGTTGCAAGTCCTAGTATTTGCAGAAAGATTCTAATTTGCTTGAGTTCATGTTGGTTAAATGTACTTTAGATTATGCATTCATTTAGAAAACTATATAATTCTTAAATAATATTACACCGTAAGCACATTTCTTCACGCATTATGTACATAATCCGAAAATAAAGCTTTTGCTGTTACAGAAAAATTATAAATCTAGATTAATGATGTCGTTTTGATTAGTATTTTGTTATTAATCATGTTATCATTCAATATTTGAAAACAATAGATTGACATTTCTTTGTTTTTCTTTACACAGACATGATTTATTTCGCATTCTGTACATTTGATGTTGCAAGACAATTTTTCAAATGTGATTTATATGCAGTTTGATTGTTTGTCAATTTCGAAATTCAAGGATACTTTAGTTTATCTGTAAGGCACGTGTGCAAATATTGTTGGAATGGATTTTACTGAGAATTATGCTTTTATTACAATAACGTCAACGGATGTAGAGGATATCAGTATTGAATATACAGTCATCTATGTCATTTTCGACATGAATCTGCTTACTGAGTTTGTTGCTCACCACTCTAATACCAGTTTTCTATCATTGTGACAAATATTGTTACATTTACAGCTTTGAAACCCTTCTATATCTCTTTCCCGGTGGCTGTATATCAAAGAACTTCACATCCCGTGAATATTACCGAGGCAATTTTTTTTATTCATTTTGTTGCAAACTCTTTACACAGATTCTGATATAAATTAACTTCTACTATGTGTATATGCATAAGGCACTAGACGTTCTTGCATAAGTTTGTTCTAAAGACTGTGCAACGCTTCGCTGTTTGTATGTATCAATTGTAACTTTTGCAAAAGCACGTTGAGCTTCACAATACTTCGTATGAATCGGGTGTTATTTTCACCGTGAACATGTTCTTCATTCGCGGTCTCATTAAAATTGTTTTGCCGTATTCTCGCGTTGCACGTAATTCAAATTTATCTCGTTCATTTTTTGGATACACTTATTATTCTACTACGTACCTTTTGTATTCTCATATACAACTTGAAGTGTATATTTTAATTTCCAAATACTGTTATTCTGAAATTATACATTTTATTTACTCAAAAACCAGGTATCGCAATCAGAATAATAATAATAATAAGGTATTATCCAGATGAATGAATAGCATTACATATTTGTCGCATGAAAATTTACATTAGTGATTGATTACGTGTTGATTGGTTCATTTCATCAAATTATAACTTAACTGTGTATATTACCTGAATCGATAGCGCTAGAATTTTTGCACTTGTACGTTGCGAAATAGAAATGAAACTCACTCAGAACTATAAAGAATAAATGTGTAATATTGCAACGAGTAACGATAGAAAATTGAAATAAGCAAGCAAGACGAGATGCATGACGTTATTGATGAAACGAATGATTTGAAATGAAGCGAAGCGACTGTAAGATCCTTAACAATGTATGTTCATACGAATGAGATGGTTACAGATTCCTGGAATATTTTTATAACGTACAGCAAATTCTGTAAAATGTAATTTCAGAATTTTTTTACTGTTCTGCGCATCTCGATACGTATGCATTCTTAGGGTAGCCATATTGAGTGATTCATAGTATGTGGTATATATATATATATATATGTGTGTGTGTGTGTGTGTGTGTGTACGATGAAAAAGTGATTTAGAAATCGTTTTCGAGACGCGCCGGGGGTATGGTAACACACCCATTTCTTATTTCACGTGATATTGTCAATTTAGCAGTCGCATAGAGGCCGTGTTGAAATAAAAGTCCCTTATTTCCATATGGACTTCTTAATAAGTGAACAGAATTGCCACCACCGTACCTTGCCACGCACGGTTACACTTGATAACATAATAACAGTTACTCTGTACTCAGGACTTCAAATTTTCTCACTCGTTTAATATTTACGACATTTCGACACTCGTTCACACCGTGTCATTATTCCTTTACACAAAAATAACTCAACATGTATAACAGATTCATGTAATTTGCTAGCAATGCGGCAGCATGTACGTACCAACTATAAAACTTACATGAAACTTATGAATATTGAATTAAATCTCGAATACTGCGCGAGTTTATGAAAATAATGAATAATGAGACTAGCAATAGAATCGAAACAAAACTAATTTTAAAGTTATTTAATAATGGATGTTGTCTGTTAGAAGTTTTGCATACATACATATCTACCTATATACGTATAAATGCCGTTTTGGTTTTGTATTCTATTGCATCTACTGTATGTAATACATATATCATTTCGAGTAAATGAAACTACTAGATTCTGCCTTGGACTTGGAATAAAACTTGATTTCGTTTTGTTTTGCGTAAAAACCGATGCCGGCCACAAATGTCGCTACGAAATCGATACACAGAACTGAATACTCTCGCATCTAGGATTTGGATATTAGGTTTTCAGATTCGAGTACTCGGATTCTTGATTTCGAATAGCAAATTTTCAAATATGAGTATTCATTTCTCAATTTCAGATATCCGGTTGCAACGTCACGGGTATTCGAATAATGCTTCTAATTTTTAATGCGTTGTTTGTGACGAGAAGAAATAACTGCTATGAAATAAATTTTGCGCGGTGGCAATATTGGAACAGAACATTGCTCCCAATTCCTTGTGACCAGTTTTACACGTGTGACTCTGATTTCTCCGACTTTATGAGCTGTCATTAATACGTATGAAAAAACACCATTTATCGTGCGTCTATATTTACCTCTGTGAAATTAACAATTAACTGCCAGTAAATGTTTTAGTTTATTGGGGATATTGGATGGTGATTAACCTCAAGGTACACTCAGTTTGTACAGTAAATCAAACGTATTTTATGTTCATAAATGACAAATTATTTATACTCATATGAAGGGCTCTGGAATATTGAATTGTCTATTAAAATTCACATCAAATTGAACGATACAACGTGTCCAATCTTGAAAGCTTTCTGATTAAATACAAACTTATTCCTGTAGTGTATGTTAGCGGGACCATACAAAGTGAAGAACAAAGAAATTAATTGAATAATAGTGTTGGCAGTTGTCCACTGGACAGAGAAATGCAATTCCCGATTTGATTTGGTGTTTGTGAATAGGGGAGAAGTATGTAGAAGGTATACCGTCGTGTATCATAGACTCTGCACCTTAATGTAATGGACAAACGCAAGGAAACATTAAAGGGCCTACCGGCTCGGGGGAAATACGAAATATTTACATATGTATTTAACAGACGGACACAATTTATCCTAGTTGTTTTATGTCCAATAGCAATTCCACTCTGTCCACACATTGTCGACTAAATATTCCAATATTTCTAAATTATCGTTTTCATATTCGACCAAAAGCATATTGTGTATTATGAAACATTAAATTTATATTCGACAATTCCTTGTCAAACATATTGATTTAGCCAAGGTCGGTAATTTTCATGGCTCACGGGGCTTTATTTTAATGGGAAAATATTTCAAAAAATCTCGTCTTTTTTCATGAATTTACTATACATACTAGAAATTTTAGTACATGCATTGGGTATATAAAAACGCGTGAAATTTATGATCAACACTAAATTTTCCAAAAGACTACAAAAGTTGTGTTAGACTAAATTGAAACACACCTCATTTGCATTAAAAATAAAACATGTGTACCATTTTGAGCAACGAAATAGCCCCTTGTGTATCATGATCTGCATATTACATATAGTAATAGAATTTAAATTTTATTACTATTCAGAATAATTTATGAAATTAAAAAAGCCTTACAGAGTTCTGTACGAACTCGTCTAGAAAGTTCCTCTGTATGATGCCTATTTGAATATAGTTATTGTGATGTGCTGCGTTCTTGATATTTAGTTAGTGTGTTGTTAAACAGTGTTAATACTGATTAAATTGAATTGGACTGATACGATTACTGGGTTACAGACAAACCAAAAGCAGATCAACGTGGTTACTGTTGACAAACCACAAATATTATTCCAAACAGCCGATGTACAGAAACATTTGATTTCCTGTTTACTCCGCTAATATGTATTTTCACAATAATTTCGTTCTAATTGAGAAAGAAGAAGAGAAAAGGTTGCTTAAGTGCTTTCTACGAACTACACAACGTTTTATTTATTTGCTTTTATAGAGTTTATTTATTAGAAGATATAGGAATATCCCTGGAAAAAACAAAAATAAATAAAAGTATTTTATTCTCAACACTTCTGTTGTCAATGTAAATCAGTGAAGGCAAAATACTGTTTTTCTGTTGATTTTGTTGAGATCTTTTTATTTGCATTGTGATAATCTATATTTGAAACATTACATTGAGTATTTCTCGAAAGCAATAACATGTCAAACACCTGGAAAAAATCTGTTGGCCTCGGTGGATTTTAAACGGTATATTAAAAGCAAATATTCTTATCACTTGAAAACATTTCAGATATGTTTTCACCTACAATAAAAATGTTATTGCTTAGTAAGCTATGGCTGGAACTATACGTTACCTGTTAATACTTGCTGGTAATTTATTTGAACAATGAAAACACTTAAATCTTTTTAAAGGTATTAATTCGTATCCAGGGCCGCCCTGTGTGTGACAGATAGCTCAATTTTAACTGCATTTTTGAAGAGAGAATGCCCGATTTGCAACCCTCTAGTTCCAGTAATAAAAATATTTAACATTTCTAATTCCATTCATTAAATGAGTTAGTCGTATAAGATAAAAAAATAAATTATCATAAAAGTATCCGGCTATTTATTTCAGCAGTTTTTTTTTGTTGGAAAAAACCAGGAAAATCCGGAAGAGTGTAGAATGCTTGTGTGTGTGTGTGTGTGTGTGTGTGGGCCTAGCCAGAATGAAAGTGGCCAGTTGTAATTAAACCACGCTGACAATTACCGCGCCTCGTGTCATTAGTTTCAGTGAACTAAGTCTGATACAAGTGAAAAATATCTAGAATTTTAGCCTCGCTCTATTAATTTCCGAATTGAAAATCAATATTTCGATAGTTAGACGATAAGTTTGGATACACAGTTTGGAGTCACTCACTCACTCACTGGGAAAACGAACAACCGAGATTTACGATCGGAAAACCTAACCCTCAACGACGCAATCTTGAGGCTTCAACCGGCGATTGATCGGCACTACGGTTGATATATCTAAACTGTGGACCTTTCCTAGGGCTTAATATTATTACAGTGTTCGATATAGGTTGACTGTAGTACGCACTTGGTATATCGTGCAACCATACCAGTAAACTGGCACTTTATTTCCTTGAAATTAAACAGACACCTAACCTCATTGTATCCGATGATCTGCGTTGATCGCCATTATCTAATATTAGCACATTTCGCTACAAACTTTCCTCGAAATAGCACCGCTGTTTATACATATTCATTTTTCTCTGTTTTCTTGTTTAAATTCTAGTCATTTATCTTTTATCTATGAAATATTTACGTTGACTAAGAATTATCTTACAAGTATATTTGTACTAGTGATACAGTCAAAATTTGTTTTTCTATTCATGAATTCATTTGTTTGTGTATGTTCAAGACCAAGAATAATGATATAATTATTATGACACAAAGATAAGTACTTTACACAATTGATTTTAAAAGCGTTTTATTTAATCAAGATATGAGTGTGTAAATATACAATGTAATTCTCTATATACAATTGTTAAGTTATTATTTCTTGGTTCAGTGGATTTAATCTGTATTTTTATAGAAAATAAAATAATTGAAAAATATCAACAACAGTAATTCATTACAGAAGATATCGAATAATATTTTGTATAAGCATAGTAACAGACGAACAATCTTCTATGAACTAAATAATTCCTGTAGTAAATAAATAATCCCAGTGTAATCTGTACGAATGAACAGAGTATAATGGATTTATCCAAACAGTGGGATATGTATATTTATGTGTCGTAATCGGTGAATGCCGAACATCGACTGTAGTTTTCAGTGTTCTTTTTTTTGTTTTGCTCGGAATAAAAGGAGGAATACTGCGAGTTGTTGCAGTATAGATAGAAAATGTATAAATCAGTGACAGTGGTGCTTTGGAGTTTCTGTCTTTGTCTGGAATATTAGCAAGGGGTGGCGGGGAGTGGTCGATTTACGGGTGGAAGGATCAAGTGAAAGAGCCGGAAATCCGATTCTTATTCATTTAACTGATTGGCCGTTACGTTACACAAGCTTCCTGCTGAAACTGCGAACTATAAGTACTACTTAATCTCAGCAGATCTCACTGTTTGCACTGTTGGAAATGAAAACTATACTTGATACTGGATGAGTGAATCACACACACATATCACACTACACTACATTGTATACTCTGTACTCTGTATTATATACTTGGATACATATGTACATATATTTCTATCTGTTTTCGCCAGCAGTGCAATACTTTGCAGACCCCATGTCAATACACGTGTACGTAACCATGGTAACCTATAATCAGATCGGATTCTAGTCTCTTGTTCCGTCGCTGCATGTAATTTCCGATCTATAATCACATCATTATTTACACAGTTACCGATTCCATTACCGTACAGATATATCAGCTAATATGACCAGATACCAATCATTGCTTTACTTTTTTACTTCAAAACATTCATTTCTCTTTCCTTGCACCCCAGAACAGATAAGAAATCGTAATCAAAGATAATTTAGCAAAAACTATATGTTCAACACATGTGATCTGTTTCAAGCGTGAAACCAAATATAACTCTCGAAATAAGTTACAGTTTTTTGGGAAACTTTTTCTCTTGAAACCGCCTATAATTAATGTTACATGAATAAAAGTAATTCGTCAACAAATTAATTATAATAACTATAAACGTAGTAGTAGTAGTTACAAAGTTTTCGAAATAATAAATAAAAAAACTTTGTTACTTTGTGCTTTTCTATTAGTTGTATGTAATCATTTGTTACTTAATAACAGCGTAGATACATACACGAATGTGTTTCTTCGATAATTTTAATTACAAATCCTTGTGCTCAAATATCGGTTTTATTTCTCCATGCTGCAAACATATTTGAACATGTTTTTACAGGTTCGAATTATGGTTGCATTGTGTATGAGGTGCTTACATGCATGCCATTGTTTTGTTTTGGAAACCGCCTTTAATAATGGCATTGCATGTATTGTATTATTCATGGATATCCAGTACAGGATATGCACAAAGCCGTGCCATATTGGAATATAGTCTGTTAAATTTAATTATCTATCCATCATTTGTGCAATGAAACTAATAGATTATAGTTATATGTGAATTCAGTTTCATTGGCTTAGATATATGTTGAACAAAAATATTCAGGCAAAATATGTATCTTTATAAGTAAATGTTATGTTTTATTAATATCTAATGAATATAATTCAGTTTCAGTGACGGATGCAACATTTACCGGTCAACTTGTAACTCACTCCTCATTTATTCATAATTACTTAAAACTAAAGTTTCCTAATTCAAATGTGTCTTGAAACATTTAACCTTAAAGTTTAACTTTCACATGCAGTCAAGTTTTCCTAATCTGTAACTTCCGTAACACAATAACTGTTTCATTGTTTTAACAAGGAGAAATTTTCTACATTGCAATAATGTTAGCTAACATATGCGTTTAATTGTTCATTTCACTTTTGAATTTGATGATAAATGATCATTTCACCGTTTGCATGACTAACATTCTACGAAGCGGAAGAATGGCAAGACACACATTTGTCTACTTGCTTTCGAACCTTTCACATTTGCCATTTTCCTTATATGCACGTAGAACAATTGTCCAAAATATAATCGCATGTGGTTTTTGCGTGTGTATTTTTTATATTAGAAATGACGCTGGCTTAAATGTATACTCATGGTCGAACTATAGTTTTTATGGCGAGCTGCAATTAGCATAGTATTTTTTAATATTTAATTCCGAGTGTATGAGATGCATCTACAAGAGTAAATATTCACAAATTTATGTAAAAACATTTATATAGTAAATCGCCTTTTTAAAAAGTCTATAAATATGAATAAACCTGTATTCATAATACCAATTTATTAAACATTACTTGAACAATAAAATTACATTATATAAAAAATTAAAATCTAGATCATACAGCTATTGTTTAATATTGGTTTTATTAAAATACCAACATACGTATTGTATGTGGCTATATTGTATATAACTTTTATAATTACATCTGTAATTAAATATTTATTTTTTGTTCTTATTATTTACAAAATATACATGTACCAATTATCATTGAAAGTTTGATGTGCACGAGTTATAAAACATTATTTTAACTTTTAATTAATACTGTATAACAACTATGAGAGTAGAATTATTGTTTTACCTGCAGGTATTGATTGGTTGTTAGTAGAATCGCGTTTGCTTGTTGTTTGTAAGAATGACTTGTTGTTTTCACAGAAATACTGTTGTTTTCTTACCAAGAAACAAGAAAATTAACACTGAGTCAAAACAAAATCAAATAAACGATGTCTATTCTACGAAATGTATTATTATTGTGAACAAACCTGTATGTGCGCGTGTCTGTGAAACATAGAGGTATTGAGCCGTTAATATAACAACATAAGTGTGAATTGTACACGCAGATGACGACGACGAAGACGATCGGTTTCTGATTCTGCGTCAGTTCAGTTCAGATACAGTTCGTATGATCCATTCATCCGTACGCATTAGAGGTGGGCGAGTTAGCTAGCGCAGTTAGCTGGTCTAGAGTTGAATAAAACACGTAGGCCGTGCTAGAGCAGGACTAGCGGTGGAACACTATACCGTGTCACCTTGTTCTGTTAAATTCCGTTCCATTCAGTATGCCACAGTGGACCTACTGTGAATATGTCACTCCTGTACTGTCTCGCGAGACTACGAACCCTACTGACATCGGCATTCACAGCGAATCCATAAAATGGAAAAAGCCTATTTGCTACTTCATTTCCCTGTTATCTATCCACGATACAGGATACAAATATTCACAGGAATTGCGGTATTCCCGTACTTACATGAAAAGTATTACAAGTTACCACAATTTGTTTTTTTATATTCATTAGTTTTCCTGAATGAGAATTGCATGAATTAAATATGAAAATTTGTTAGTCAGTTGGCGTATATAAGAATTTATGAAGATACATAGCAGAAAGAAATATTTTAATTGTTAATTTAAATTATAATTCAAACATTACATACTAGTTGACATATGTATCCTAGTATTTAGGTCACATAACTTGTTTAACAGTTGCAGACAGTATCATGTTTCATTGGTTTTTTATTACTTTAATATTTGTAAACTATTTACCATTTTTATTTAAAAATTAATGTGTCATTAATTAGAGTAATTTATTAAATCATTCAATTAGTTTTAATCAAAATGAATAGTGAAACAATTGAAAATTGCACGCTAGTATATTCTGTAATAAAATTTATACGCAAAAAGAAATTATATTTAAAATGTTATAGCCTGTTAAAATGTGTCACCACAATTTCAAACGCTTCTGTTTTTTTATTACCGTTGATAATAGATTTGTTAATTCGTGAATCAAGTTATAAATTAGTGTCAATTATAGCATATGCTGAAATCACGTTTCATTTTGAATTTACGTGTGCTACATAATTTTGAAAATAGTGCTATTTAGTGGTTCAATATAACGTAGTATATGTGTTTTTTTTTACTAGAGCTAGAATATTGAAAATTAATATGTTATTCCATAATATCTATGGTGAATTACTGAAATCCGGTACTGACTGTTCATGTCCTCGTGCATGTAAAACTGACCATGATGATGTATGTGCAAATCGTAACGTCATGACAGATGGAAATACCGAATACGTACATGTACTGTTACTTGGAATTATCATATTAGGATGCAGACTTCATCGCAAATTCATACATTACTATCACTGTATGCATACATGTATCACTGTTTAGTTGTACATTTTATAATGATGCCGTCTGTAGATATGTGGTGTTAATGCATATATTTCTTTATCATATACAATAAGGTAATAATGATAAATCAATTTAAAGAATTTTACTCTTGCCATTAAAATGAATAACTTCTGGATTTTTAATAGTGCCAGTGAAAGGTCAGTGTAATATTTGAAACAAAATAATTTTAGAAGCTGAATTCAGTTGTCAGAAACCTATCATATCTTGAAATGGCAAGCTACTGTTTCATCCTTTTCTTTCAACATATTGAAATCAATTCTGACCAGTGCAACTCAAGAAGCTTATTTAGATTCGTTTTCTTATTTATCTTGTAAAAATATTTTGATACATTCAAAATATGTGCATGCTAAGTGTTGTCCTCTTTCGATTTCCGATAGAAAATATATTTTCTGTATATTTCTAGATTCAAACATTATATATGTAATTATTCGTGGTTCATTTCATGGAAATTATGTTGTAATACATTCTGATGTAAAATTCAATAATTTTAAATCATTCCATAAATGATGTATGCAGATTAAGATAAAAATAGATGAGTAAGTGGAACATATAAAAATGTGTATATTTTTATGTGCGAAATTCTATCCAATTCTAATGGTTGAGATTAATATTAATGTGTCAGCTTGTATGTGGTTCACGATTACAAATTAGCATAATAGTTGTTCACACTTATAATGCAGGTCCGCATTTAGTTTATGACTTTGTATCGTATTTTCAATTACATTCCCGTTTTCGTACTATTAATTATAATTTTGTTTGGAATACGAATACGAGTCACGCACATTTATATTTCGCATATATGATATAATTTTCTCCAACACTACTCTTATTTTTCAAATATAAACCTGAATAACAGTAAATTTAGTAGTGCCTGTATGTTTTATGATAACTCTGATTTTGTAATCTGAGAACTGCAAATATAATCATTCTATTAGATCAATAAGGAATTTATGTCATCGTGATATAAGTGTTCCATTTCTATTCGCGGAACAACTTATTCCTATCAACGAATGATATTTTCTGCAACATTCGTTGATAAAATACATTTAATTTGAAAGTATCTACGAATATTCATCGATAAAACAGAATTAAATAGTGATTAGCTTGAAAGTACTGTACTAGGTATTGAATAAAATTTCTACAGCCGAATTTAAATAAGGTCTCTCTTTTAATTTCAACCAATTGTGTTGTCAGACTCCAAAGTATTGGTCTGGTGCTCTCATTTGATGTTCTCAGGTCAACACCTTGACCTCGACCGTCGCCGTAAACAAACTGATGTACATAACGTCACAACACTTATATATGTTCCCATGATTGACACAAGCTTACGTTATTCAACCACTTCCAATATATTATGCACGTGTCTCGCCAGTTACATGTGCATATGGCCAATTACTGTATTTCTGCGTTTCGTCATCCGTGCAAGACCAATTACTTCTACTACTGCTGCTGCTCGCTCATTCATAGATCTACCTTACATAAATATATTTCTAAATATTCTGTCTGCCGTTATAGAACATATAGATTGTTAACAATTTTACATAACAAATGTGTTCCGCATTTATCTCAGTAAAGATTACATTTAATTACATATTGTGTTATGTGATAAATAAACAATTTTCATTTCACACATTTAATACACAAGAGTTTTTCTTTTTTCTTAAAGTAATAAACCTGGTGTACCGCATGTACATACCTGTTGTAATAAATAATGTTCTGTCTGCTTTATAGCTCTTTGTTTAAAATCATATTACATGTAGCTGTTGTTTTATTACATGCTAAACGAGGTTCATGCTTTAAACATTCCAAAACAAAAAATTCCATTCAAACTGATCACTTTTGAAACAAATTTCTAACGCATAAGTTACTTTCATTCTGTCCATGTTGTTCATTGCTTACAAACAAATTTCAAATAGCACCAAGGAAGTAGACATATATTTGTTGAGTAGTTTATTTTACAGTAAGTTGTTGCAGTGCAGAAAATATGATAGACGTTTTATATCAGTCAGTGTTACGGGGTCACTGTCACATAATCATGACGTAGGGGTCAACTTGACGTAACTACGAACATATTTATTGAAATGTAATATATGTCCTCCTACCCGCATACACAGAATACTTGACTATCTAATGGAAATAATATACAAACAATTAATGTATAATATATAACATGTTTGTAACTTGAGCACTTGAATATACCAGTCAGTTACTCGTATATTATGTGCACTCGTGCATGATGACGTATACAGTATACACAAATTCATGTTTGTACATGTCTGATTCATTGTACACTCTGTATAAGTTCTGTCTCCATGTGTTATTGTACAATTGGAGTCCAATAAGAATGCAGCTTAGAAACACCTATGAAAAGTGTGATACAGTTTAGTTTAGACATTGATGTTGCGTAGCACTGAATGAATATGGAACTCGGAGGGCGGGTAACATTATGTTGACTTATCTTTATCTTATCGATTTCAAATAATCTAATGCTGTACTGTGTTTGCACACTGTCAATTTGAAAAGCCTTATGTGTACATTGTGTAATAAAATTCGAGAAGTCAACAACTTTTATTTGACATTTTCGAACACGTGAGCAGACTTGAACCAACGACACTACATTGTACGTAGGTATTTGATACAGTTGATATCAAAAAAGTTGTTTACTCTAGCGTGAAATTCAATTCACTAACTATAATATACAACGTTATACGTTGTAAAAAATTATCATTTTTAAAGAGGTGGTATATTTACTTAATGATTTTACTTATGTTACGTTACGTTACGTTACGTATATAATGATATGTATACATATAGGGTGAGAATATTTTTTGATATTCTAGTATACATTCTTCATTTGGCAAAACGTAACTGGATGATATATGATTTGTAAAATTTAAATAATCGATTCTCAGAAATGGATCTGAGGTCGGTAGGTTTTACGTCACATAAATTTTAGTCGCTTTTGTTACTAGAATATTCATTCATTCATTATATATTTTACGTTCAGTGTTAATATTCTGATTATATTATACGGCCCACTATTTCTAACTTTGTGATATTTGAAAAGGTCTTAAAGTAGGTTGTATTAGAAATTATTACTTTGTCAAATAATTACATAACAAAGACCACTACAAACTAGGAAAATTAAAAATCATACCAATTATTATTCATATTACGTAGGTATATGTTTACTCGATTTTTAATGAATAATATGAAAAGTATATGTTTTATCCAGGATTATGGTACAAAAGGTTTAACATTTATAGATATTTATTTAGAATAAAACGTGTTGCTGTGCAGAAAAAACCGGCTGTTAATGTATTTTTAATAGACTTTCGTTGTACCTGTATTAATTTGTTTACAACTAAAAAATCTGTAAATGGTAAAGTTCACTTTGTCTGTATTTGCTGCCTTTATTTCTCGAAGCATTTAAAAATAAATGCAGTTTGAAATTGTTGAACAGCGAGATATAACTACACTCTTGACAAATAATCAACAACGTTGAGAAACTGTCTGTTTTAACTATTATAAATAATATATAACTACACTGTCAATTTCACAAATTGTTAAACCATCAATGAGATTCAAATAATCAAATATTTCTAGGAATAAACTGTGCTGAAAACATACATATATATTTGAAAATGATTAGTAATATACAGGAAATAGTATTGTAAAGTTAATATTTAACTTTACCGAAGTTTATATGTCAAATATAAATAATGAAAACGGATGTTGACCGTGTATTTGTTGGATATTGTGGAAATCTGCAAACAGGATCCATTGAATCAGTGGGCAAATTGAATTGATAATGATTTTCTGTTTCTAGATACGACTACGAAGTGTTGCTACAGAATTCTACTTTCTGCTTGGTACCGCGTGGCCGACGTCTCGGTTCATTCCGATTCCTGGAAGCCCTCCAGGCTGGATGTATTCCAGTGTTGTTGTCGAATAGTTGGGCCCTTCCTTTTGCACAAGTGATTGATTGGAACAAGGCAGTCATTTGGGCGGATGAACGACTTTTACTTCAGGTACAATATATTTTTATTCCTATTTTATAGCATACAATTCTCACATAGATGTTCATTATCAATGCTTACAATTACAGTGGAATTTTGTTGAAATTGAACAACAAGCAGCATATCAGATTTACAATGTTATTTTATTTATCGTGAAAATAATCACTTTTTGATGTGCATGATTCACTTATACAACATAACCGGAAAGAATGTGTTGAAATTATAAAAACCAGATCTATTCTGTTTGTATATCTTGACCTAGTCTGCATGATGCCATCATAATTAAAATTACAACTTTACAACATTATGAATAACTTTAATGAAATGATTGAAATAATGTGATATATTTGTTGAATATTCTTGAAATGTCATGTAGAGTTTTTAGAATATTTATTTATCTATTTGATGATTTTGCCATGGAATGTGTGTGTGCCCGGGATGTTCTAATAGATGTACAGTGGACGGTGGATAATTTCACATAAGTTTGGAATGCTTTCTCGTCCTGGTAACTAGAATAACTAGACTAGACTAATGTCATTTAGAGGACCTAATCTAATAATGGCATGGGCGTAAAATTAATTAATTAATCAATTAGTAACGCCAGTATACATCTTCACACAATTTGAATATGGATTTTAGACATGCTCCAGCTAACATTGACTCGACTAATAATTGATAATTGACGGATTAATAGTGTTACATACACAAATATACATTAATCTTAAATCAATATCTACTAAATGTACGTGACAATCACTTGTAGTTTGTCATTTTTCAGTATCCTGAAACATATTAGTTTACAGTTTATAGCTGTAGTGAATGTTTCGTTCAGCCGAGCGAATGTACAATTCCCCATACTGATTGTACTCTACTGAAAATTAACATGTAGTATCTCATTTGAGATTTAATCTGTACACGCGACACTGCAATAAATAAACTAAATAAATAAAGAAAGTACTTGAGCAATTACAGCGGAAACCAGTGAAGTCCTGACAATTGTATTTTTTACATTGTCTTTGATGTATGAGCATGAAGCGTTTTCTAATTTCTTTGACGTTTTACTACAATTATTTATATTGTTGACATTTTGCCTATTATAAGTAAGTTTTCCTCTAGTATGTGCGGTACATTCATAATCGATACAAATACATTGTGACTTCATGGAAAATTATAAATTTCAGACTGAATCTAACTGAACTACACTATTTTATCTGACTTGCAGTATTATCGATCGATCGTTTCTGCGAATAGTTGTTTGTTTGAAAATCATTGGTATCCAATTATTGCTAATTAAAACGCCATTGCGCTAGATATAAATAGAATGTTTTGTCGAACACACTGTTACAAAAAAAGTATGATGAAAATGCTTTTAACAACAACTAATTTCTTAAATGAAACTACGCGTTACATTTGCGATCCGTCTACATTACCATCAACAGTTATAATACTATATACCTTGTGTTGATAGTTCTTGTGTTAAATAAACACTTTGTGTTACAGGTCCCAAATACTGTACGTTCTGTTTCACCGTCCAGAATATTGGAGTTGCGTCAACAGACACAGATCCTCTGGGAACGTTATTTCTCTTCCATAGAGAAAATAGTGTTCACGACACTGGAAGTAAGCCACACTCACTCACATTCTACAATTTACACGTTTCCCTTATCGTTCCATTGTATTACAATATAATACAGTATTCTGTTTTTGTATCGTGTGTCAGCTGAATTAGACTTACGTCAGTCAGTATGCTAATACAGCAATTCGTTGAAGAATAACGGGAATCAATAAGAAAACAGTCGAATATGTAGTATGTTTGTTCACTGTGAGCGTATCGGTCTGATGTTAAATCTACGGTCTCTCTCTCTCTTGGTTGTCCCTTAGCGATTCGTTGAATATGTACATATCCTGAGAGGGAATAATGGCCTAGTGGCGCATCGTACGTCCACTGTGGCAAATGTGACTCTGATATTGTTCTACTGCAAGTTGCGACGTCGGAAACTTTCTCCTACATAAACATGATTGTTCACAGATTATACGCGAGCGTTTGCCAAATCAGCCGAGTCGCGACGGTCTCGTATGGAACAGTTCACCAGGGGCTCTGCTCACCCTGCCACATTTCTCTGATTCTTTAGCGAACTATCCGTTCTATACGGACATGTACTCATCAGGACCCGGCGATAAGTTCACCGCCGTCATCTACTGCCAGCTCGGCTCACCCGTTGTCTCAACATCCCCTCTCTATCGGCTCGTCAGCAATGTGGCCAGGAGTAGTTACATCGCCAGGGTAAAATCTATTTTCCACTCTATATGCTTCTCATTTATTCTCCCAACCAGATAATCTAATACAACTGATGTACTTACACGTGTGTGTTATCACGTACTTACGTTATGTTTCATATAAAAAACCGTACAGTAATTCAAAGTAGAATTTTATTATCACATGTACAGCATGAGATAGTTACATTGGAATAGGAAACTTAAAACTTGATCCGTCGGTCATTTAACATGGTGGTGTATGATTAAAATTTCAGTTGATTATTGTATGGTCAAATGATAAACCACCGCCGGCTAGGAATCGTTGGCCGCCGATGCCAGCACACGTGCCACTGAATATTCTACAGTCATCCAGTAACAGTGCCAGCCAGAATCGCGAGGCAACCAAATCTAGTATTTCGCAACGCTTCTTCCCTCATCCTCTTATCCAGACTGCCGGCGTTTTATCGTTAGACGAAGATACAATGCTTACTACTGATGAGGTAGACTTTGCATTTAAAGTGTGGCGACACTTCTCGGACCGTATCATTGGATACCCGGCTCGATCTCACTATTGGGACGATGCGAAGGTAACGCAGCTATATAGTTGAAACTGAACAATGATCTCTATTGTTACCGGTATATTTTATAGGGTTCCTGGGGTTATACATCGAAATGGACAAACGATTATTCCATAGTTCTAACGGGCGCTGCATTCTATCATCGATATTATAATATATTGTATACAGACTGGTTAAGTCCGCTGTTACATAAGACTGTTGAACAAAGTCAGAACTGTGAAGATATTCTTATGAACTTCCTCGTCAGCCACGTGACACGGCGACCACCAATCAAAGTTACCCAAAGGAAACAGTATAAAGAGCAACCATCTGCTGGTGCAAGGTACACGTATCTACATTCTACTGTCTCACTTCACATAGCTGAATGTAATATCCGCTTTTGTCATTTCCAGATCACCATGGAATGATCCCGATCATTTTATTCAACGTCAGACATGCTTGAACACATTTGCAGCAGTGTTCGGTTACATGCCTTTATTACGATCAAATCTCCGGTTAGATCCGGTACTATTTAAAGATCCTGTATCGAATTTAAGAAAAAAGTACAGACAGATTGAACTTGTCGGTAGCTAGCTCAACGCCCCCCAACCCTATCCCCCCACACATGATGTTTATTGAAAAGTGACTTGATATGATTATTTCCAAATACCTAAACTATTCGTCCAAGTTATTTGAAACATTTCAGTTGATAGTTATGATGGTATATTCATAGTCGTTCATTGTGGTTTCCTTAAAATGCGGTATTTGTGAAGATTGATATATTTTATATATATATTTCGATTGTATAGTTGTGGTTGTGTTATAATGTGACCATATTTATCAGATGTATACTAATTGTTAAATATGTGTATTTTATTATTTATTTTTATTTTTGTTCAATTCTCACACACTGTACACGCGGGCGGTGAATGATACATATGCAAGAACGAATGTCTCGAATGTAATAGAAACTGAATACGCAATACTCTTTGTAGAATTCGTATATGTGTTATTTACCGTTCGGTGAGAATTTATACATGTATACAGAAATGTAAACTGACTGATCGTATTGATGCACTTCGATATATGTATATGTCAGCTGAAAATATTTCTGTACAAATCAGTTTAGTTTTGGTGCGAGAGATAAATAACGAAAACGTTTAAATCATGTTTAGTGTTTGGACAACATGTTTTATATCATTCACTTCACTATGAACTGTGTATATTTGTATGTATATAATGGAGTCGCTGTTGAGTGTGACAGGGTATCATCTGTGTATATTCTCAAATTATTTATTATTTTATTTTTGTTTTTGCTAATCTAAGTCAACCTGTTTCTGTGCACTACTGTACGTGAATATTGCTGCATATATCCTATGTAGAGCTGGGCTGTTTGCTTTGATTTTATTTCAATGACATATGGATACTTGGGGAATGATTATAATGAGTTTGTTTGATTTGAAAGTTTAAACGTTTTCGTATCTCTCGTGTGTTGGTTCACGATGACTGCGCATATAATATCTACTAATATATTTGGTAAATGTTAAGTGCTATAATGTATATAAACTTTTCTACGTTAACTTTACTGCTAAATGAAGAATGTCAATAATTTATACATTTAACACATTTTTGATGTGACTTTATTGCTGCTAATATGATATGGAACTAGGTATTAATTATATTAGAGAAGGCTGCTATATTCTAATGAAATTTAATATTGACCATGTAATTTAAGCAGACTCATTTCACCTGTGTATAACCTGATTTCATTCACACAATTCATGCAGCAATGTTTCATTTCCAAATATACAATATGCAATATATATGTTGTATCAAAACAATCTTGCCTTACCGAAATTACATAACAAATCACAAATACCAACATTGCTTTATAACGATTCAATCACGCGTCATGTCCGATAAACAGATACACATACATTGTGTAATAGTCATAACATATTTATTATATTAATTTGTAAATTATGTAAATTACACAATATTTATTAAGTTCCAATTCCATATGACATATATCGCACATAAATTATGTAAATTACAGATATATACATATACATATATTTATTAAGTTCCAGTATCGTATATACGTGAAACATTGATTTTCCTCCATTATATTCTGTTGTATTTATTATATGTTATAGTTAATTCACCGAAACATCCGATATTTCTAGTGATCTACGAAACATCTCAATGGATGAACATTTTATAAAATAGTTATATACATATATATTTTTATGAAATATTAATTTTCATTCCATACTATGTTAAATGAGTATTTGTAAGCTATACGGTGACGCACTTGAAAATTCCACATGAAAGCATGAATGAAACTGTTAGTTAATTAACTTACACACGTGTCGTATCCATGTATTGTAAACTGTACTTAATGGTGGAGGAAGCTGACTCTATTCTCGTAATATTCAACCTACTACTCACTCATACATTCAGTCACTCACATACATACACATATATACATTGGTGCCATAACAATCCTCATTACAACTACATATATATTATTATTTAGTTATCCTACGACAAACCATGGACAAAACTCTATATATATTTTATTTACTTTTATACATGTCTGTACGGTTATGCTTATCTGGACGCATATGCTAGGTTATGTCGGATTCGTTCTAGTGTGACTAGTATCGGCTGTGGTGGGTATAAGTAAGTGTATAAGTTTATTACACACTAAGTACATTGTAACCGTATTCCTACTACGTATAGTTAATCAATAATTTCTAAATAAAAATATCATTCTTATAATGGGCTGCGAGCGACATGAGCTTGTCTCGGATGTGTTTCATTGGCTGTACCTCTACATAACTGTCTACTACGGCTCTTTACTAACATAACCTGTGAATTTCACTAATAAAATGTGCAACGCTGAGTATATACGTATATTATCATTTATTTCAGTCTGTTTCTTGCATCCCAACATAAGTCTGTTATTTTCACTCATATCATAAATAGAAATACTGTACACTATCGCATAGTATACGCTGTTTTATATATATACGTATATACCGGGTGTCTATTTCATTCGTCCTATATATTAAATACCAGTCTACTTGATTTTTTACTTGCTGATATTACGTTCCCTATTCATTTCTCAAATACAAATCGTATACAGTTATAAATTATCGAATAAGATGAAATTTGTATTTTGAAATTTTTTATTATATTTTTTTACCGTTAGCAAGAGTTTTATTTTATTAATAATTTACTACGGTACAATATGAATTGAATGTTTATCGAAGGCATTATGTGTACGCTT
This sequence comes from Calosoma granatense, assembly GCA_022063505.1. NCBI lineage: Eukaryota > Metazoa > Arthropoda > Insecta > Coleoptera > Carabidae > Calosoma > Calosoma granatense. The sequence continues at coordinate 4,091,669 of JAGJTL010000016.1, forward strand.
TGGAATGCCCGGTATATATGTTATAACGATGTGCAAGTTCAATATTGGTGGTCTAATTTTTGGGATAAAATCCATGCTAAACATAAATTAAAATGTATTTTTTGTATAGTCACAAGTCATTTTTGGAATCTCAAATTTTGTACAGTTTTATATGTATTCTACAGAAAATTGCCTGTTACATGATTTTGTGATTAACAGACATTTAATAAATTACTTTTGAAACTCGTTTATAAGATAATTTATTTCGTTTTGTAAATGGGATTTAAATTAATCTTATTATTTGTTAATTTTTAAAATATTCAAATTATATAATACACAAATCCAAGCTTGCACGTAACTGTATACACATTTCAGTGAACTATTAGTTAGTTTTTTGTGTTGTTTCCGTTGAGTTGTGTTTAGTTTGCGAGAACTGTGATTGTGATAGTGTATATATGTAGTGAATTTTGTTTGAAAGAGAAATACATCTTATTTTAATAAATACAGAAGGTAAGATGAACGATATTTATCTAATAATTTTAGCCACCAATTCACTTCTTTTCCTAATTCTACTGTGTATGTTTGTTCAAATGTATGAATGACGTGCAGGGTGCAATATGAGAATACAGTTGATTTTTATATTTAAAAATTATGTATGTTGTTCATCTATGTATATACAAAACATATATACGTTATAAATAAATAGGATTTCTATAATTTCAATATGTTAGGCATGTGCATTATTGATTTTTAAAATATTAAACTTATATATTCAGGCCTATATGTTGCTAATTAATTTAGTAGTATTTTCTAAAATACCATAAAAATTTATGCAAGATCTTTACTCGCTTTACAAAAAGCACCGCAATGTTTAATATCGGTTAAATGTAGCCAATCAGTATACGCCGCATATTACAAATAACGCGCCAATTTGTCGCTAGTGTTCTTGTGCCTCTACCGGCGAAAATAACCAATTATCACCATTTATGTAGTGGAGTAACGTCAACAATTTTCGAAAGAGAGGTTGTGAATTTTAAGAAATACATTTTACTCTCAACCTAGTTTAAATTATTCTAATAGTAATATAAAAATGGGTGAGTGAATATTTAAAACATGATAATATAATTAATAAATCAAATTTACTTATGCAACATGTAAATTTTAGCGGTTTCCAGTGGGACGTCATTCGTTTTATCGTCAATTATGACAGTTTTACTATTTTCCGGCATGCAAACTTATCGTCCATGGCTTGCATCTTCCCAGTTGCATACAATATTTGGAGGATATTTAGGATCTGTATTATTTATATTAATCTTAACCGTATCCTTTTTAGTGTCATACACAGTTCGAATAGTACTCGGTTTGTTTATATCCTTAACGTTTGTAAAATAGGCACTAGGCAACATTGAATCTGTTATGTTTGGGAAAGCTTTTCAAACAAAATTGTTCCCTGAAGGTATGTGAAAATTAAAATGTATAGTAATGCAAGTATCTGATGTTACAAACTGGAACAAAACTATAAAACATCTTGCACAATTAGAGTCACATGTAGAAATGTTTGACAAATATGCAGAAATAAGTATTGCTTTGTTTAATTCCTGCTGACAATTCAGAATATTTCTCGTTGCAGTAATCTTCTGTCTTCTGCTGGCAATGTTTGCATCAGGAATGGTACATAGGGTGTGCACCACTACATGGTAATATAATAAAATACAATTTACAATAAAATTAGTAAATACGTGCAGGAATACATATTGAAGTTTAAATTCTACTTTTTAGCTTACTGTTTTCTGTTGTGGCTCTGTATTACATCAACCAAATATCTCAGAAAACTCATGTAAGTCCGGTGCAACCAACTGTGCAACCAATTAAGAAGAAAAAATAACTGAAATCTAATTGTAATAATACGTGAATTTGAAGTCTGTGCGTGAGATTTTTTTACCATTGCTGCGTTATAAAATAACGGATGTATTTTGAAATATTTCAATAAATATAGAAGAAAAAAATAGCACTTGCAATTATAATTTATTTCTGTTATATTTTTACTCTGCAATGCAATTAGAAAAGAAAAACAATTCTACACTGAATATATTTTTACTGCTTTTTTTTCAAAAAACAAAAATCCTTCTATGTTTGCCCTATTGCAGTGGTTTGGTTTTGGTTATACTGAAATAATATTCTGATAGTCATAATTTCATGGTCCATTTTTATTTTAAACAATATACACTTTCGATTCAGACAAATATAATTTCTTTGAAATAATATATATCAGTAAAACAGAGAACAGTACATTATATTTATCATTGACATGTTTCTTAATTATGTTGGAAATGATGACAGTACAAATAATAGCAATGATTCGTCTGTAGATACATAGTTTTATCTATAGATGAACATATCCGGTATGTGAATGTGTGGGTGTGTGTATGTATAGTAGAAACCAGTGTATTGAGGAAACAATAAAGTATTACAGAGTATTTTGTTTACATTCCATCTATATCACAGTTGCTATAGAATTATAACTAACAAATCTACATAATATACACTATGTAATGTTCACTACATACATAAATGAAATGTTCTAATTTTTAACATATTGAGTGATAAAATATTTCTCATTTTATATTTAAAATTGGTGTATTTAATTCACGTAAAAAGTGTTAAAAAGTATAAACAATCTTCGGCGAATACGCGAGCCGTTAAATACTATCAATGCTACTTGTGTATATTTGGCCGATTGGTACGATTTAAAAACGATCATATACATACGATCCGTATGTGTTGCTTCAACTAAGTTTCATTTTTCTCCATTATATCCTCGTCTTAACCATAATTTAGTTTTCCTTCAATGCTCCGTCGATTATATAGACTAGAATGTGTCCGCCATCCATCACACTGTTCCAAGTTCAATAGAATATATTATGCTAAACATTAGTCAACTGGAAAGAACATTAATTGCTCTCTGTCTGTCATGATCTAAAATTCATTTCATACATACAATACAACACATTTGTTTCATATTGTTGTATTTTTTAAATCATATCGAATAAATAACTTGTTTGTCTTAATCTTGCTTGTACGGAAAACTAAATTTTCTCTCCAGCTAACTAATTATATCATTCCATTTTTGCAACAGTTTAGAATAGATAATCAATTTTCAGTTAGTTAACTAAGCAGTTATGTTTTATACAAATATAATGATAAACACAACATAACACTGTTTAATGAGGATTCATTTATAATTATTCTCTCATAACGTAACAATATATTTATAAAAATTTTCATAAGTAGTTCAAAACTGCTGTTAATCATTTAAATAAAAAATGGAAATACTCTTCCGTCTTTAGCATCATCTTAATTTCAATTCATCGTTAATTAATGTAATTAGTCATATCATTTTTCGTGCTATGTTCGATATTTATTGAATTAATGTTCATCTTCATTTTCTAGTACTTATTTAGATACGTTTTAGTTTTTCCAAACTGTCGGAATTTTTAAATTTGATATTCATCTTTGATTTTAGTTATTACATACAGTAAAGTTATTGATTTTAATTGCATAATAAATTAGTATACATTTGTATTCATAATTCTATGCAGGTTTTATATTTTACACAATTTTATATATGTATGTAAAATACCGAACAAATATTCAGATGTATCAAAAATAGCACGTGAAGTGTTATAACTGTAGTTTTTTGAAATAAAACATTACTTAATTAATTATAGAATATTGAAAAGTAGTATTTTTCTCAGGACGTTCACAGTATGTACTCGCAATACACAAGAATGAATGACACATCAGTCGATATAATCCATCAGTGAATACATTGGGAGATAAATGGTTTTTGTTGCAAATACGAAAGTAATCGAAGGTTTCCAGCTCTTGTTTAGTGATGTCCTACCTCTAGTGCATATGCGCGCATTCGTAATGTATGTTCATACGTGCGTGTAATTGTGTTACGTTACTATCCAACGATAATGCATCTATGTATGCATATTAATTGCATAAATGAAAATATCAACTATCAGTTGAAACGGAAATCCGACATTCGTGACAATTCGTAGCAATAATGAAGTATTTCAAAATCTGCATGCTGTCGCGAATAATACCTACCGGAAATGTATGTACATAAATCTCACTTTTATCTTGGCTAAACCGTACCCTAACTATAATTTATTTTATTCACTTGTTAAACAACATCTCCAAATCATCGGATAATTCATGAAACGTAATGTCGAACAAATAAGAATAAAATAATGTTGTTTTTAGGAAAAAATAATGTAATAAAACATCTGTCAGGTACATACAACATTACATATATAATTTACGGAATACATATCACAAAGCATGCTGAAATTTTGTAAAAATAGAACTCTATGGATGTTATGGAATCGATGCCAGGTTGCCGGGTACAAATAACAGAAAAGCGGAAATACACAATCCGCTGGAACGTGACAGTATTAAGACATGAGCAACAGTATTGACCAATTTTCCATGCACACACGTACATATATGATATATGTTTTGTAATGTAATGTAATGTAGGTAATATGTAAATTGACGAGTTTTGGTCGTGTTGTAGAAAACGCGCGATCTGTCACAATGGGTTAAGTAACACTTACCTATTTGAAAGTTATACTTGTGTGTGAAACGTGCATGAAAGTGCTTGCGTGCATATAACATTTTATCCTTATCTATAAATACAAAGTGTATAATATATTATTTTGATATTAATCTTGCGTCACGTGAGTTAGGTAAGGTACTAAGATCGTTATCTAACATCAAATGTGTGTATGAAAATTCTGTATATGTATATATCTGAAGTAGTGAATAAATATCGGCGTTTTACCTGCATTCCGTTCGATATTCTGCAACTAATTTTGTATTTACTATGAATTTCTATGAAACTAATTAGTGCCGCTGTAATCGCGACTCTCTAGTATCTACATTCGTACGCACGGTAAGTGACAGTTGGAAGACCTCGTGATGTCCGAATGCACGCTGTTCATAATTGAATTGTCCATATAATTGAATAAAGACTCATTCACGCTGACGTCCCTATGTGAACGACCGATTGCCACTACGCTTTACATTTTAGATTAGTTAGATGCGAGTGAAAATGAATTATGTATGAATGATACTTGTTATCCTTGTAATTCAACATCTGTTTTATACCGAAAAAATAAATATGCATGTATGTATGTAGACACACTAAGTTTTCAACAATAAATATACGTCATTTTACATAATATTTAACATTTGTAATAATATCATCTGTTTCTTTACTTTTTGATTCTTGACATTTGGTGTACAACAATAAATTGTTCATTGAGAGAGTAGTACATAGTTAGGTACGTTGATATCAACATCAGCTTGTTGTGTGTGTGTGTAGGTGCTAACTGTCGAGCAGAGATGCTAGTTGGCTAGCTGACGATGAGGGCCGAGGACTGTGGATATTTTACAAGTAGTTGGGCCGGCGTACACAGCAGAAGAAGCCCATGTTCTTGTATAACGAGTTCCGTCGACGCTTGCTGATCCATTGACTATTGAGATCCTCGCCAGTTAGTGCGACGTTTTTCTCTGGAAACAAATGTAACAAATGAAAAATACCATCCCTTATACCACATCAATCAGCACGTTATAAATCCGGGAACACAAATGTGTAGCCATTTACGCGGCCTATTTTCGAGACAAGAAATGCTGGAACCAAGATCAGGACCAAACATACACATACATATCACTTATTCGTCTACAGAGATAAACCAGAACCATGTTGGTATGTTGATTTATCACACAAGGTTAACGTTTATATTTCATGTTAGACATATCTATGTTTGCTCTCTCACTGTGTGTGTGTGTATTTCAATATACTGGTTATTCCTTTACCATGTTACACGTGGAGAATATAACAGGTACAGGCTACCTGGACAATATATTCTAGTACTACGTCAGGCACCCCACGTACTCTCATATTGACAGAATCAGAGAGTCCCAGTTGAATGTACCGTTGTATTGTATAGTGGCACGTGGCATGTGGCGTGGGACTAGTGAATTCCGCATCCTGTGTCATACACTGTCGTAATTACAGCCCAACAATACCCAACTGTATGAAGATAGGGTGAAGTCTACACTATATGTAGAAATCATTACAACAAACATTATTTATATAACTACTATATAACTAAGAATACAAGACGAAATCTCTATTTTTCTCTAACCAAATTCCAACTTTACTATTTACTAAGTTTTCAAAAATAAACCTATCCCCCTTTGCTAAGAAACAATATTTGAAAAAAGCTCGCCTTGTGTTAAGGTTTTCAGATACGGACAAAATACTTTGTTTATGCGGTGATGTATATTTCACTATTGAATATTACAAAATAATAAGACTAATAATTAGCCTAATTTCGAGGTTATGTGTATCGTGCTTTCATGTTACATTTGCATGTACAGGTACCAACATGTAAGTAGGGTAGTGTTGTAACGGTATTATAATATTTTTAACACATAATTTATTCAAGCACATACTCGATCCGTGTGTATTGTATGAACTAGCACAAATAACAATCAAAATTAATCATTGTGTCGTGTGATATCATGGAAATATGAGCGACTGACTACTTTTGTAGTAACTGGGAC
>JAGJTL010000016.1:4098352-4111678 GCA_022063505.1 Calosoma granatense
ATGTTAGATTGGTTCTAGCATATAATATGTACGTACCTATGTTGTTCTCTTGTTGAGGCATATATTCTTGCATGTCTTTGATGATCCTTGATATTTCTTGCGAGTCTTTTGAGATGCTACACAACTCTTCTTGGTGAAAATCCGGTGTGATCTGTTTGCAGAGAAGGATTTGGCTGATAACATTTCCCAGGTTGGATGGGCCCGCCCGATTATCTGTAAGTATATGTTTATTTTATTCCTAAACCGTATCCACCGAAAAACCTCTTATTAATTATAGAATATATTTGTCAATTCGTCCAATTATGGTTTGTCAGACGCAAATCAATAATATTAATATTATTGTCTCTCCCCCACTCTGACAGTCGTTATTTTCTAAAGCTCTGTGCTTTATGTTCAACAGTGAATAAATAAATTTTCAAAATCATATTACATTTGAATGGTTTTCTAAAATTTTTAATTCTAATTATAAATTATATGTACTATCTGAACATACAGCTGGGTTAATTGAAAATAAAATACAACAAAATGACTCTAAACTCATTCCAGAATAACATTTTTCACGTTACCCTGAACGATAATGTTAGGAAATTACTTTGCTAATTTCGCTCGGTAAACGAATAATTTTAAATTAATTTCTACCCATAAAACAAAAGTTAATCAGAGTTTCAAACAAACACGTGAATATTTAATAAATGCAAACTGCACGGTTAAGTGTCAATTCGTAAGCATATACTCGAGAACCGACCAGTGAAATGTTATAAAATGAAAAAACAACAAAATACAAATCAGTACATGAAAGTTTTGCATACACAATATATACATTTACGATTCATTCATTGTTTAACATATTGTATATGTGTGTGTGTATATAACACACACGCCTCTCACGAACAATTACTATTCCTGTGCGTACTTGCAAGTTTGTGATATGTGTTCTGTTGACCTGTGCACCACTTCAGAACAGTTGGGAGTTCTGTTTGTGGCGGCAGTGATAGACGGCCGGCGGACGCTTATGGACAAGAATATTATTGACATTCAGTTAGCTATGAATGTGCGCCACACTCTACTACAGAGAAAAATTGTTGTTTCAACTAGAGGAATATCTGCTGAAAACTGTATCTACAGATGTCCAGTAGACAAATGTACTTACGAGATGCAATATACTACATAAGTTTACCTTCTATGTGCAGGATTGTATTAAATATATTACGAGAACGCGAAATAAAAAATAGTTCACATGGAATTCGTCATCTGTAGCCGAGTGCGAGACTGTTCATATATCGCGTTTTTCGAGAAAATTGAAAATGGTAGCAGGTGTTACATTTCTGACGACAATTCAATAACAAAGCATTTTTTTTTCTTAGAAAATCAAGTAAAATATAATAAGCTTATTGCCTTGTTCACGTGCCATTTCCAATTACAAAAGATGAAAGTAAATCAATACGTTTGGTTACGACAAATCACAAGTGACTTTTGCCATTACAGTTTAGACATTATTGATGTAATTGTTGCTGGAACACGATTGCTAATCAACGTTTAGAGATTTTGTATTGTTTTCTTCGTGAAAATAGAGCTGTAGCAGCAACTTTCATGTACATTTACATACTTGTAACAGAGGCCCGTTTTAATTTAAAACAGGAGATCTCATTTCAGTCTCGTGATACCTTACCGTAGTACCGTCGCGCCAACACCGGTGTAATAGGATAACCAGTACCGTATTCAGGATAATGTAAATATGTACCATACATTTCCTTAACACCAACTCAATCACACTACTGCACACTAAGTATTATATGTTGCTTTGTTATACATTTATACTTATAATAGAAACGTATTAGGTTCATAACATGTTGCGTTTCAATTATTTACCACCTGTTCGTTCATTTATTGTTTATTACATACAATATGTTTTTTATTGATTATTTTTTTAAATAAATAAATAATGTAATAGAAAAATTAAATCGGTGATATAATGTTATTGATTACATACGTATAATAAAATATGTATTTATGTACATGCACATTTGTATTCTATAAAATATCGTTATATATACATGTACATATATTGTTGACGATAGTAAATAGGTCGATCCAGTTCAGATGGTATAAATGAAAACTTATTAGAATGCAGGGGTTGTTACTGATTGGATATAACAACTGAATAGTAACCAATCACAATGTTCACATACCATGAATAGCTTCATATACGTTGGTCATTATATTTCCTTTATTTTGCGTATGACATTTTTGATATAATCTCAATCTAAAACTATTGTTAAGAATAAGCTTTCCCGTGTTTATTCAGTGAAAATTTGCTTTAAAGCATATTTTTGTTTTCATCTGAATGACCTGTATGAATTTGCAATTAGTAGTTGCACATTGCAAGCATGGTTTTATTAAAATAGTTTATCATAACATATATAAATGCAGACAGATGAATATCTAAACCTGTGTATGTATTTCTTTACTCTTACAAGATTTATTCCTAAACGAATTTTGTGTTTTTTTTACTTGATTATCGTTAACTGCGGACCATCACTGTCAACGAAATAAGCTTTCATATTTTTAGCTTTATAAAACAAGTTCCAAATGGCATTATTTCATTCCAGAATGTTTACAGATGTCCTCGAGCAGTTTTTGTTTTTTTAGTCTCATTCATGAAACAGAGTTACGATTTTTTTATTTCAACAGTCGTAATCTGCTTATATATTTAATTGCTTTCAGTATTTTAGCAAAAAAAACACACACACACATTCACATAGCGTTCTGTGAGGGAGAATAGTTGAAAAATACTATATTTTAGACAAATCTGAGAGGAGTTAATTTGTAAATTGAGTTATTCGTATTTGGGTAATGTGGCAAGTTACGCCGATTTACCACTTCATTCCTGCAATTTGATTGCGTTTACTGTATTAATATCCGTTGTACAAATTCTGTTAGGCTTTAATGAATCACACATACACACATATAAACATACAACACTGTGAACATATCACTTTCACAATAATATTAATCATTATACTTAATACATATACTCTAATATTGATTGTTGTTGATGTTAATTAAATGAAACACCTGAATGAACATGATATGTAACAAAAATTAACCACAGTAACAATATGTAAATAAATAGTTTGTTTTATAAATAACGATAATTATTATACCACAAATTGACATTTGTAAATGTATTATATACATATGTACAACATCAGTTCCAGAAATGACTCGATTTGACACACTGGTATAAAGAAAAATTTGAAAGAATGTATTGATATAAATAATTATATTCAGTATGCGTGTACATACAGGTATTTTAGATGTTTATAAATAACATATATTCCAAGTAAACCATTAAGAATGGTCACCATGATTTCATTGATATAATTTCGAAATACCAATAATAACAAAACAATTTAAGATTCATTTCATGGAAACACCGTGAATAATTTAGTACATTATTTCTACTCTACTCTATAACTCTCCTACTTAAAGCTTAGAACTATATTGACGTGTCGTACTATATATTAAAAAGCAAATTCATTGATTCCTAATTCATTTGACTAATACATTTTTACACCAGTGAGATAATATATATACAGCTTTGTAATAAACAAATAAGCTGATTAACTAATATATTATTTCATTTGTTTTTTGTACGCCTGTTTTTATGACATTAATAATTAAATGGTGTAATGAGCTTGTTACAAATATACCGTGATATCAATATTTTACGCAAAAAAAAACAAATGAATAAAAATCATGAAAACTTCGTTGAAATTTCAAATTGAATAAAGGGTTCTCTGATTTGAATAATCTCGTATCGTGTTACTGTGTTAGATATATGGGTAGGGAATAGTGGTACAGAAGAAGAAGATAAACGACATACCGTAGTAGCCTGACATGTCCATTGGTATGACTTGGACTAGCCGGTGGCACTTGGCTAATTCTCTGAGGAAGAGCTGTGACATGAAGAACAGCAGTACTAAATGTGGGTTGTCCGCAGGTATCCCTTCCGCAGCCGCGCTAGAACAACACAATATACATCATGTTTGTTTATTTACTGAATAATCATCCTACATATGCTTGTGTGTGTGTGTGTGTGTGTGTGTGTGTGTGTACCCTTATTTACCTTGCACAGATTATAAAATGTTAACAACACATCCGTGTGTATGAGATGAGTATATCTGCATGACTGAAGTAAGTCACGTAGATTTACATACTACTAACACCAGCAGATAGTGAGGCATCATACTGATCCTAGCTGCTCTAATACTTAGTGGAACTAATACCTAATACTTGGCCATGATTTCGAATATGTTCGAGAACTAAGTTGTAAAGACATGCTTATCGTAAAGCCCATATCACAATACACAATGCTGCGGTTACCGCCGGATGTACACTGTGTCACTAACGTAACATTTTATAATGTATAATTTATTATACATTTACTATTCGGTTAATATATGTATATATGTAACAATATTTAGAGTATTTCAATATTCCGATAGCAACATTGTTCTAGTGTTTCCGTATGATACATGACAGTCTTGCATTCCTGCTTCGATACGCAATACCAGTTCCGAATATAAATCATCTACGTTATATTCAATAACCTTACTGCATTACTTGTACACACTGAATTGCAATAATAATATCCCAGTGAATATTTATACTTTCTTCAACCATAAATATTGTAGCTCAAATCTACGATAGAAAGGAAAATACTGTTCTCTGGTTTGAATCCACCTTCTAGATTATATTAGAAACTAAAATATTTGTTCTTGTAGCATATTAAAGAAGTTCGTGACATGTGTAAGTAATACTTGTTTGTAAGTGGACGATGTGGCTTCAGTGTAATTATATTGCAATGTTCGGTAAACTCATAAATTATAATTAGCCAGTTTTATTGGCAATATTATCCTATACCTCTGCCACGTCGTATAGGTAACGTGACGAAAATTTCAGAACAAAATATCCCGGCAAAATACTCCACGAAACTTGAAGCGTAAATCCGTAGAACAACTGAGTTTGTGTACATATTTGAAACGTGTCAGAACTTTATAGCAAGAAACAGTATTGTACAAATGTACCGTACACATTACTTACTAGTACTATTCGCCAAATGGAACTAATTATTCCGTTATAATTACAAATGGTATCATAAAATCTTTCTTGCAAAATACATACATATATTATAGTGTTTCTATTGATATGAGTCTAATTTTTATCTGTCTAGCAAGAGCTAAATAAGCCGTGCAAAGTCGCAATGAGGATTTGTTTCTAGAGGCTGACCACAGACTGGCTTGCCACGCCCTAATCTCGTTGAGTACTCAAGCCAGTTCTAACTGGTCGCTTCAACGGTAGAATTGTGCTTAAGACCTGCACATCTAGACCGGAAGAGACTATCGTGAATAGGATAGTTTTAACTACCGTATATCTATATATATACGAATAAACGCAACCGACTTCAATTGAGGGGTTCATCTTTGCTATAGGACGTTATCAGTTGATGTGTACTTATTTGTTAACGGATTGATAGTGTGGAATTTTATACTGTATCGTCCAATTCTAATTTTCAAGCGTTACAAAATTTCATCGAAAAAGGTTAATTTCCTGTTAAAGGTAAATCATAGTCAATTTTGAGTACAATTTATAATGCACAATACCATTCAGCTTAGTGGAGATTTCAGGCTCAATATTGAAAATTTTCAAAATGGAATATGAAAATTATTTTAAAAAATAACTGGCAAACACTCTTATTTCCATTTAGATATTTAATAATTTCTTAGAACGGTCCTGACTAGTGTCGCCTAACGCATTGATCTCTATTCAAACATCCTTGCCTTACGTCAGTTTTCTCCAACCTGCCACTTTGTCACCAAGATTTGTTAACACAAATCATATATTACTGGTGTCCACGAAATAAATACTTCATATATATATAATTGTTTCTTTTTTTTCATTTACTTTGTGGTAATCCATAATATATAAATAAATTACTTTTTACCATTTTATTTACTGAAACACAACTAATTTCGTAAAACATCTGAAGATGTCACAATTATGATGAAACTAGTTCCATTTTTGAAAAAATAAAATGTTTAAAAACAAAGCTATTGAATTATTTATTTATATAAATACTTCATATTAAGAAAACAGTGAATTTATATTTTGAAATATTAAAGAAAATACACAATATTTACACGGTAACAATTGTGCAACAGATTAACAAACCATAATATAACAAGTTATATAAGAGCTAACATTTAGTCTTTAGGCACTCAAGATTTTATTTCTACCAACAAAATTTCTGTAGCGCCTTAATACAAATATTGAATTATCTTCGCACTCTGGTTTTCTTTTAGCCCCAGTTCGTCCATTTTTTTTCTTATGTGTACACATGTCTAGTGTGCGACGGATGACATTGAGTTGAGTGAAACAAAGAGATCATTGTTTTACAATGACTGTTAATACAGTAAGAGTAATGTTAGTAAAGTATTGTATAGTTTATTCTCGCATAAGCCTGAGTGAACACACTTATATTTAGTACCGCTATCAATATCCTAAAGTTTAGGATATTGATAGTTTAAGACCTAAACTGCTGTGTCAACTATAAACCAGCACATATATACAGTATCAGGTGACGGGGTGGATGTTGTACCGAGATTACGTTCCCTAAGCCGACACTAAGCACTTGGAATGAGCTGAGAGTGTCAAAAAATCGTCATCTTATATAGTATCGTACGGATCCTGACAGTACTATTTCACGATTTCATATACTCGTATCATGCAATACAATTATATTGTGCTTTTCTTATAGTCTGATTTGTAAAAACGGATTGTAATAAAACAACGCTTGTAAAATATTAAAAATATCGTTAAACTTTTTTCATATCCCGCGTGTCATTTCCAAATATGTACGTCAAAAAATGTATTAAACTTGTCAAGACTTGGTTTATTTTGTCGACGGATTTATATTTATTTAGTGGGTACTTGTATTTGTATTCGGCGAGGGCGAAGAGGAGAGGAGAGGAGTGGAGTGGAGAATGGGGATGGAGAGGTTGTTGTTAGAGATATTTTCATCACCTAATGTTGATGCCAGTCATCAGAGGCTAATCCCTTTCGGTCAGATAAGCAATGGATGTATGTGCTCGCACGCTACACGTCACACATCCAAATCAGTTGATGGATTCCGTTATATTACAGATTACTGAACCATCATTGCGATGACGTGTGCTAGCTATAGTGAATTTACACTAATGTCTATAATATTGGACAAGTACATATGTATTACATATGTTGATTTACATCACTAATAATTACATTAGAGAGAATTGTTTACGCACAGACTATATATAAGATTAAAATGTGTCTAGTATATAACACGAGTGCATTGTTTATATAGAAAAATTAAAAATAATTAATTTACAGGAGAACAGTTTGGTATACTGGCCACGTGCCATAAACTATGATAATTAATTAGTGAAAACGTTGCATTCAAAGTTGTTGCACGAAATGTGAAATAATGATGTTCAGATACAGTTGTACACAGATAATTAAAACAGGTTTGAAAATTATCAGAAATGTTATAAATTATGCGAGACAACTTATCAGACTGCACATCCGGAACATACACTCCAAATAAACCAAAAATATATATTAACAAACTCGAGTAAAACGCCTTGATATTATAAATAAATTAATTAGTTGCAAGGCACAAGTGTTCTCTTCGTTACATGAACGAACACTGACGAATACAATAATAGCTCAGAAATTGAATTTTGCAATATGGCTGCTACTTTCATGTACGTTGCAGGAAGTAAAGGTAAGTAAGTTTACTTCACCAAAGAAATAACGTGAAACAATATTAATGATCTATATATAGGTATGTATAGTACCACAGCATATTGTGTAACGAAATGTTACATGGATTTACTGAAATCCACCTCTGTCGCATACAGCCAACATAAATTAGACGAATACATAAATTTAATTAGAACATTGGTAAATTAGAGGGACGATAATTAACATGACGTCAAAGTTTCTAATATATGGAACTTTATGCGTTATGCATATTTAATGATTCTCGACCAAAATTATGAAACTGAGAATTAAGCTTCCGGAGACATTAAAAATTTACATTCTGGTTTCATCTGATTCCGGACCGTATACATATATAGGACAATCTTTTAACAATTTATAAACATGAATAAAGGATCACTCTTGGCCAGCTGCTTGGAAATCATACAAATTATACAACTTAAACGGATTACAGGATTCACAATATCATTGTAAATAATTATTTTGAAATCTGGCTATTTTTGTCAAATTCCTGTGTAGTTTTACTACTGCAAATAATGGATCTAGGTGTAATGTTTACAGTTTAGAGGAAGGATGGACGTTCGTGTATTTAATTTAGAAAAAAATCGAATACATAATTAATAGAGTATAATTATAACATACTAATGTTTCTTTTTGTATTACTAATGATGATGGTTTGTTGAAAACTTTGTTTAATAGTATCCGCTTAAATATCATCATCAACTATGCATCACTATAGCTGTTTCTGAACTTTTCCTGCATAATTTTTGAATAATTTAACTGTTATTTGCGTGCTACTTGTAATAATGACAATTTGTATAATTCACACATGGAATTAGAATAACTACAATGTATGAAATTTTCAGCGCGCTCTGAAGTTCAAGTAAATGAAGCTCTTTAAAAACATTATAATGTCCTATATTTGAAAAATACAACGTAACGTAACGTACCAGTGCCCGGTTGCTGTATAATATTTCACTGTGGAGTAATAATGAAATATGCACAGTAATGCAATTTGTAAAATCATAAAATAATTACGTACGGGAAAATACAAATTTACATACTCTCATTTTTCATTGGAGCAGGAAAGATAAAATAAATTTTCCACTCGTATACTCTCACATTTATACGTTACACTCTTTCACTGGATAATATTTAAGTAGCCCAATTGTTGCTAATTAAGTAAATTCTCTCTTTTCTCTCTATTTTCCTTAAAAGAACATGACACGTGTACATAAGTGAACGAAGTGAAGAATGGATGTAATAATTGTTGTTGAAAGTGGACTATTTGTCAGGTGAAATAGTCCATTGATGGTGAAACGTTTGCTTTAAGTTGATTTGATTCATCCGTGTTTTTGTTTGCTCTCACACAAATGCTGATTTTCTTTTTCACGGGTATATAGGTCAACAGTAGAAAAGTATACAATTCGTACGAACAAGAAAATAAATATAGCATTTCGTTGATAAAATCAGAAAGTTTTGTATTTTCTTTGAAGATGTTTGACAATGAAATTTTTCCACCATTTCTTTGGAGTCGATATCTCCCCGACACAGATTCCAATGTAGGTCACTACGATGAAGTTGTGGAATTTGTTTCCGAGCCTGGTTCCGAGCTCAATTACAACACAAATCCCATTGAAAACTCTAATTTCGGATGGGATACATGTTCGCATGCAAACTGCCTATTTCCGTTCAATGCGCCACATATAGTTCCGATTATAGATCTATCGGTTGTCTAATAATATTCGTTTTATATTTATAAATTGTCCATCTATTTTGTCATTCTCAACATATATCTATTAATTCTTCTAGCGATTCACTTCCACTAATCCAGACCAGCCAAATCAATACTTCAGAATTTGACATTGTTCTTGTATCTTTCATCTTACGTCTCGCACAGAAATGAAAACAAAAAACAAGTTTATAACTTGTTCTGTAGATTTAGTTAATAAAAAACACTAAACTCCCTAGATGGCAAATGTCATACTGACCTAATATAATTAGTACCTGCGGCAATAGTATTTTCTATTGCACATGGTACTCACAGCAGAAATGCCGCTAGCCAACCAACGAACCGATAAGACAACGAGCACATTATGTGCAGAAGGGACTGGCTGAGACAGAGAACATGACTCCTGCATACTGTACAAACATATTACCGTACTACACAATGTTGATGTTTGGACTAATTTAATAGGTGTTAGGAGATCAATGCAAATTGTAAATGGGGTTAGGTGTAACATGGCATACAACATATATCGTCGTGGTTACCCGCACCACTACAACATGGTATAGTTTGATAAAGTCAATTTAACTGTCTAACTTAACTGCCCCAATGCGCAATACCTGCTTGCACACGCAATCAATATAAATAATTTGAAAAACACTCAGTTATATGTCTTAGCAATACATGCTGACACATGTGTACACCTTTGTCCTTTAGTATAACCTAAAAATTAATTTAGAAATTCAATACAGAATAAAGTAATGCCATCTATGAGAGAACAAATTATTTAGCCTCTCGTAACAGGTTGCGGGAAACACCTGTTTTATTAAAATATGGCAAAGTAACAGCTTTTAATGCTTGTACGCGAAAGTTATTATACGTCCTAAGCTCGCCAACTGATTTAGCAATTAAGTAATGTAATAATTAAATTTATATTATAAACACAGTTGAAGATTCGTCAACTCTGGACTGAGAAATTTGAATCAGCTCGCTGTTCACCATATCGAGTGTCGCGCAAATTTATTTGAGCAAAAAATTTCAGAAAAAACGATTGTTTTAACATCAAAGATTCCGTGTACTATAAATGTTGAGCTTGTGAGCTTATTTTAGCTTGTTGTCCATAGCAAACAATCATTAAAGAATAATCGGTGTATTTACCTTAAGAAAACAGTTGTGAACATAATTGGAATGTGAAATATTATGTTCAGATATTGTTATGTACGACTGACAGTAATAAAGTCATAATTCTATGAATTAAAAATGATTAAATAGACTTTAAAAATAGTATGGTTTCTCCAATATAACAATTTCAAATTATATAAATAAGATGAGTAATTTAGCTAGTTTTATTTAATTTCCGTATGCATACTGATGTTGCCGGTAAATCAGGGTAAATTAATGCGAAATTACGCAGTAAATTCGTAACTTCCATCGAGGGGAGAAAAAGAGATACAGCACAACGTGTATACAAACTAATGTGTACATGTGAATTATTCCAACTTTCCCGACTGTATTACTGTTTAAAAAAATTATTCATTCTAATCGGAGACGCGCTATTTGCGCATTATTGTTGTAGACGTACTTTACATATTATGTAATTATTATGCACAACAGATTATTTCATCTCTAAATATTTACAATAACAAATCCTTATACATTCATTGAGCACTTACTACTGTATTCATAATTAATTGAGTAGGCACTCTATTCGTTAATAATTGATTGACATTGCACCTACAATGTTCCATTGCGATTACATTTATAATCAATGTTTATTGGCGGTTATCTATTATATGGGTAACGTGGGTAACGACGGCAATCCAGAAGAAAAACCTTTTATTTAAATAGAAATACGAATCTGTGATTGAATTGGACTTTCAATCGTAATGAGAAAACTTTCAAACGATCAAAAGAGCCAAACGGTGTCGACAATAAACCGAAAAAACTCTATAGCACAATGAAATGAATCTATAAACCCCTAGTTGCTCGTCTAACTCTTTCATTCTTTAGACATTCAGCAAATGAACACATTCAAGTCATGCGGTTACTCGTATTTATACAAAAATGTATGTAAAGTGAAAATAGTTCTTTGAATTGGCCAAATTATGTATGCATTTAGATACAATTGTTTTTCCAGGTTATATGTGTGTATATCGTTAATGGATACCCGTCAGACAGACTGTTACTTCTGTTCTTATATGTTCAAACCCTGCTTATCAACGGGTAGTTAATCTAAACTTAGCTAGAAAATTTTCAATCTAGAATGTTTTCTGTCCATATGCAAAAGAGCAAGTAATTTATGAAATAGCATGTGTTCCGTGTGCACCCCTGTTTGCGACAAGCTGGTCGGTTATCAAACGTATACTGTTTCAAGGATTACGGGAGGGTATGTAAATTTTGCTATTAAGTTAAAGTGTTGCTTTGATGAGTTTAAGCTAATTTGTAATAGGTAATCCCGAGTTGCCTTTATAGTACTTGAACTATTAACTAAAATCAAGCATTGAAAGTCAATAAAAACTTTAGCCATACGTAAATGCATACACATATTTCTCGCTATGTATTCCTTCAATCATAAACTGTTTAAATATATTTAATACAGAAAAATCAATACAGCAAAACAGAATACCTTACGAAAAGACATGATAAAAAGGAAAAAAAATGCCGTGCTGTCCAAATTAATTTGAAGTTTAAAAAGAGTCTTTATTCAGCAAGTATTTATTAGAAGGGCAACACTGATTAGCAGTTTATAAGCAACGGTTATCGTTGGAGAACATCTTTCCTTTATGCTTTGCGCGCCATGTCTCGAGTATATACAACGTTCAGTACTTTGTTATACAAAAGTAGGGTTCGATAGATGTCTGCAAACATTGTTCTTCTCAATACACACATATGTTCGTCCACACTAACACAACTTCTATGTACATGTGTCCGTACAGTGCAAGTGAATCACGTTTCCCACAACAAATGGAATTTCCTCATACAACAACAAACTTCACAATAAACCGATGATTTAGTACGCTTTTTGGTCTAGAATTAAGCTGGTAGAAACAACATTTTCTCCATCGATCAGAGAAAAATCCTAACAAAACTAAACAATACAGGTTACATGCCAGTTAGAGGAACAGCGCAGCAATTCTGCAAATTTCCATTTTGTCACGATTTTTTTTTGGCAACGTTATGTAAACCAACATTCTCATACAGAAATCATTATTTCATCCTACCAAATCGTGGATCTCAATTTGAACAAGGATTAGTGTGAAACCCAATTCAACCACCGATGTTTTATATTGAACCGGAAACGATTACAGAACAACCGTATACAGTGTCACATTACTCGTTAATGTATCTGTTTAATCACTGATGTGTTAATGAATTTGAGATCACTAAAGGGAACATGTAGTTTCAGGAAACGTGTTAGTACGCGTTGGTAGTCAGGTTTTTGTCCGCGTTGATAAGTATAAGGCACTTGGTCCCGTACTGTACTGTACACTTCAGTTTGTAGGAGTTAGCTGTTGTTCTTTCGTGCACGATATTACCGGCAACAGCTTTCTCTATTCCTCGTTCCACACTCGACATGCAACCATCTCAACGTACTTCACATTACTCTGTTGCTACAGCAAACTCCAGAAACATTGTTCATATCTAGTGGGACTTTCGTGTTCTGTCTTCTTCATCTTGTTCTTTGACGTCAGAGATATATTCATTATTTGTACCAAATGCCTAGTACGTATATAATTATGTATTATCAGATTTCTAATACATAGATACATGTACAAACT
>JAGJTL010000016.1:4125090-4139086 GCA_022063505.1 Calosoma granatense
AATATCTAAATACAAAGGTAAACATACAGGAACCCTCCTATGTACCATTGTATCTGCTTGTGTATGGTTATTTACTGTGTTAATTAAATAGAGTAATGTCATCTTTTATTTTTCACTATATATGTACATCTATACATTGTAGCATACAAATACAATTCTATTCTCTGTGTTTAATACTACCGCACACTGCTAGCCATAGTCCAATCATATTCTATTTCATTTTGTAACACAAGCTCTGCGTTACATACACTGGTTATGACCTGTTTCTGTGTACCTCTGCATACGTACGTGTACACAGGGGTAACACAATGTCAACATTTGAGAATCACTGTTTTTTCCACTGTCAAGCTGGTTATCGACCAGAAGAAACAGACTGGCGTATAAACATTTCCTGCCCTGTACACAACGAAAGATTAAACTAACTGTATTCTCTTCGCTCAAGTGAAAATTACTTACATAAACAATGTAAATATGACACGTTACTGAATCATATTTTATGTTTTACCTTCTGTTTCTGTCGCATGTAATAATTATTTAAAATGTGCTAAGTTAAAATAATGAAGAACAAAGAAATTCTGCTTGTTAAGCTAATGCTACATGAACGCTAGGAGGGCGAGAACATATAATAATAACAAAAAGATTCCTTTTCATACACGAACTAAAAGTGGACACTTGAAATGATTTGAACGTTTATTGAAGTACATCTTCAGATACGGAAGGTTAAATTTAATGCTTGAGTTTTATATATTAATATGATTACATCACTGAGATGTATTTCAGTGAAGAGCGACTTCATAACCATTTTATATAACTTATCCTTTGATTAAAAATATTACAACAGTTCATCGTATACTACTGTTTCTACCAATTCAATACGTAATTTTTTATTCAACAAATTACTTTTGATATGATTCCATTCTGTTATATTACTTACACTTCTCAAAAAACTCATTTCAACGGTAGTCATTCTGCTTTTATATCTACTATTCTACACTCAACATTACTTCCATACATCAAAGTGTGCAACGGCACACAATCTAACCTACTTGGATATTTACATCTCGCAAAACTGTACCTAAAACACGCAGAACATTGTTCCTAGCAACCATTCTTTCTGTAATTCCATGAAAAACAACAACATCTTCTTACGAATGGAAACAATATTGATAATAATAGTAATACTGATATACTGCGAAATGTGTTTGGAACGATAAAAATATAAATACCATTAGACTATATATAGCTTTCAAAGAACTAATCAAATATTGTAACCACTGTGTTGAAAACAAACTAGTATAAACTTGGTTTCAAAGGAAAACGAGGATACTACATGGTACATACTGTGTTAATTAACTACGCCGGGTACCAAACTAATAAACTATTCTCTTTCAACACAGTTCACCTAGATTGAATTGATTTCGATACCGAAAATAATCAATTCTCAAAGGGCAATACCTGCAAACAAAGAAAACCTAAATAATACTCATTTGCCTCACTAATCCACTGACTCATTCTATAAGAATTCGTTAAAGCATAACTGTTCGTTATTAAACACATTTTTATTATTATAACTAACCATCTTTGAATTCAAAATTATATCTAACAAAACTAACGATTTATTTTAATCATGGTAATTGTGTAGTATGCATTACAAATAAAGATCACAGATTGATTCAGAACACAATTTTCCTTTTTAATTTTACATTATCGTGCACATATCACATTACGTTATTATTTGAATATATATGTACAGAATATAGTAAAATTTTCGCTTCGTTTTATTTGTAGCAGGTTTCTAGCATTTTATTATTTGATCATAAGTAGAAATGAACAGTGCGAACTAAATTTTATACAGATATCGGAAAATACTCGTACATATACATAGAAGCCATGAATGTAGCAACAAATTGTTAAGTTGTGTAAGACGATAAACTAACAATGGAAAGTGATATTTGAGATATATTTTCAGAATAGTTCTCCCCCCAGATGAACAAAACCCCAATTAGCAACGTAAGACAATGTTCGCATTGTATTCAGTCGAGACTCGTGAATGAAGGCACTTATAATTCAGCCTATTATTAAATTAAAATCCAACCTCACATTATAAAATATATACACTCTCAATGATAGCTGTCAGTTGTGCGATTCGCTAACAACGAACACTTCAGCTGCAAGAATAACAAGTAGATACCCGAAGCTTCCAAGCTCCCAAGCTCTCACACTTGCTTGAACGATGCTGTTTAATGTTGAATTTATACATACATCGGTTTGTAACTCTGTCGAATTTAGCAAACTACACCACGGATACCAACAGAATACATAAATAATAACACTATTTGCTAATATAAAATTTATTGGAACAAATTCGATTAAACCAATCAAACTACGCCGTACTAATACAGCTTCTGATATGTCGAACAAACTTCATCCATTTCTGTTAAAAATAAAAGTATTACAAACTGCAAATATAACCTATTTCCTATCTCGGTCATCTGAAAAATATAATATGTAAGTAAACTAAGTAAGTTTTACTCCAATATCATGTGATAAAAAAATTATATGGTCTCAGCGACTCGGAACTCCATTATGTATGTAACATACAGTTCACAAAGTTAGAGAAAATGTTTATCGGTACATAAATGGCTTATGTGCAATTCACGCAAAATAAACATGTTATTGTTAGTCACATATGTACAGTGGCCTCCAGAGACGGATATCCTGCCAATAGCCTAAAGCGGTGAAATTTGGAAGGGTAATAAAATTCTGTTTAATTATTGAAATATATAATTATTAATACAAATTGTGCATTTTACACAACACATAAATCTGTACATGGTAAAATATTATATTTGTCTGTGATTAATAGTTGTAATATAATAATAGAACAAAGTATGTTGAATACACGGGCACGCCTCCCCCAGGTGCTACTGGAATGTTACACATGTGTAAGTGCATATGTAGATGTGCAATGTGAATATATGAATGATCACTTAATTAGATTGAAATGAAGAGAATATTAGGTCGTAGTCATTCACGTGCAGTCCGTGTTTCGATTTGTTACGCTACGCTGATGCAGCATTTCCGTTTTGATGACTACAGTATTTTACCCATTACGCGTAATTATAGTGATGTGAAAGGTAAACAGTGGCTACACTGATGTTGATAATTTACTGTCAATTATTCAATCGAACCAACAATTCCTGTTGAATAACATCGGATCCGATACGTTTTCATTCTTGACATATTATTCATAGTTTGAGTATCTGTTAACAATGAATGATACTGCTACATCGAAAATAGTGGGGCAGAATTTTTGATTACAGTATTGTTATTATTTTTTTCAAGACTCGAGATCAAAGTCTTTGTTCTTCGTTCAAGAAGAATATTTCAGAGAATTCGTATCGGATGTTTGCATTAAACGATAAGGAAATGTAGAATAAAACACGAATGCTTACTTCTGTAATCCTTCCATTCATAATTTTAATATTAATCACTCCCTTGCTGCTTTCGTCTAGCATTCGCATTATCTGGTTTTGTTTGCTTATGTGCTTGAATAGGTAACAAAGAAACTAGTTTCAAGCTTTACAGACACATTATTTACATATGTTACTAGAGAAAACTACAAACCCGATCTTTCACATTTATGTATATGGTAGAACACACTATTATGTCAAGTTAATATCGTCTTGTATTCACAATTATACCAACAGTTATCATATACAAATGAACCAGCCAAGATTTTCTTGAATGCAATTAACGTGGCCACACAGAAATGTTAGCATAGTTTATTATGAAATTCTCATTTTTTCCTTCTGTCTGGTTGGGATGTGAATTTGGAATGAAACTTCATGAAATATCTACGTGTTGATTGCGTATGTGAAACGTTACGTTCACTTCCGGACTGTGTAACGTAACTGTAAGAGCCCATTCATTAGAGATTAATTCAACAATGGCAACTGCTGGAAGTAACATGCTGGCCAACGACTAACGCCCTCCAAGTTCCATGTTTCCAGTTATGTATGCGGAGAGAAACTTTTTTAATAACTCGCTTTCCAACATAACACCATATCAAGAAACTTAAATAGTGTACCGAACTAGACTTCTGCGTTCCCACCTGTCGCTAAACATGAATAAACTCGCCGCGCAATGGTAAAAAAACAATTCACTACATTCTCGACTGGAATATACAAGGACTTTTGCAAAAGTTTAATGAAACTACAGTAGAAGAATAAATTGGATGCAAGAATAATACAATGGCTGGCAAATTAAAATGAAACGCATGCATATAGTGAACATGATTCAGCTAAGAGAAAATATAAATATATGTGCACTAAGTTATTATACATATTTATGTATAATATTAGTCTAGTATTTAAAAGTGTGGACAGTTGAAAATGTTCATTTAGTTAACAAAATGATAACAGTAATCTAATTGTGCAAGTGACACGAGTTTCTCGTTTTGCGATAAGTTTGAAACGTACGCTGTACAGTGCGGCGTCATCCTCATCAATTTACAATAGCTATTAATTAGTAGCCAAGCGTGAACCATAGCGACCGTACTTTCATTCGTACTGAACGCACAGAGAAATAATCTGGTTTCTATTTAATATTAACCATATTTGTCCCAGGTAAAACCAAACACACACAGTTCTATTTGAAAACAACTTGCACCGCGCTCAACACAATAACGAAATTAATTATTTCGATTCGGATTTAATCGAATCAATTTAGTTTTACTAATTCTGATTTTCCATTTAATCGCAATACTACAAATGTTAAAAAATATGGCAAAAGTTAAATAACTATTCGTGTAGAATAATATATTCAGTATATATTAGATTTATTTACTTTACAAATTATGCCGAAGAATTTTTGAACTATGAATCTTTGATCGATATTTGAACTGGATATGTACGAGTGTACGACATTGATTCACGTACTGCTCTGTAAAAGAATTAAGAAAGAACGTATTGAATGGAATATATTCAATTTGAAACATGATATGTAATCCCCAGGATCAAGACCTGCCCACGGATACCTAATCAAAATACGAATCCTGCGAAATTCTTGTTCGCTTCGCTGCGCTGGTTATTAAAGTTTTCATTTTACCTATTCCATTGCGTAAAAATCACGTAGCAATTTCATTCACTAATTATCTTTTATTTCTTGCAAAATAATAATAAGATTCTCTATAATACAATGTTATAGTTTTTTACTATACACGTTATTATATTATTTGAAACTAATTGTTATTTTGACAGTGAACTTTTTAAAAAAGTATGTTTTTCGGGACTATGTGTGAATGAAAGTTTGGCTCGGTTAATGGGATTAATATGTAAGGAAAGGAGTATCATAAAAGCATTATTATTTTCATGTAATTGATGAACAAAGGATAGAGTTTTAGATCGTTAATAAATAACGTCTTGTCATTTCCCACCGAGAAAGTTGGCTGGAAGTTGAAGATTCGTGTGCGAGCATGTATAGTTGAACAGTTATTAGCTAAATGATATGAAAATTGCAGTAGAAAGTAAATATAAAACAACACATTACATTGTAACATACAGAACAATGCACGAACTATGTAGGTACATGAAATGATAATAACCTAGATATTAAACTTCATTTTCTCCTAACTATTTACTTCAATAAACTGAGCAAGCGAAACACGGTTGCTTACCTGTGAAATAACATTAATGTTACTAGAACGATTCGATATTGTTCGTTTTTAACCGAGGTTTAAATTAAACCTTGACTGAGAAACCGGGCAAAATAGATATATTCAATAATTTGACTTGTTATTATTGGTATTTCGCTGTTTTTATTTTATTTAGTTTGCTTATTCAAACAGATATCGACAAAGGAGTGAAGTACAATTCTGCTATGTGGGAGAGTGGGGGGGGTGAATTATGTTACCTGCAACGTTCGCACAGGCCTTTAAGCAATTTCACACCATAAATCTTTGATATTTCATGTCTTATATAAACTTGCTACACTTCCATTCCACTCTATAGATTTCGTCGCAGCTGACTTCCTTTGTTGAGCGCGGGAAAGCAAATATAACTAATTTAGGTTTCCTAAGAACCGGATACAATGTATCGTATTGAACCGAAAAAAAATTAGATAAAGTAGAAAAACAGTTTGATTAACCTGATTTTAAGTATTTCCGTTAATTTTCAACGAATTGACACAACAATCACAGCCAAGTACACACAAAAATGCGCATGCAATTCTATTCTGACAAAGAATACTTTGTGACGCAGGAAATGCTTTGGAAAAGATATCAAAGAAGCCAGTGCTTTGACAGTTCGTGGAACCTATGTGTATGTTTGTATAACAAAAAGATTTACGTATTTGTTGTAACCTGCTAACGATGTCATGTTCCATGTCAGACTAACATGGTTCTATAGAAATCAGAATATACATACATAAGTTTCATCAGTTACTGTAACAGACAAATGTAATTGACAAGAACAAAATTATATTTCAACATTTAGTTTTTATTTTTCTGTACATTAAAATTTATTTACAACGTATACTATTAATAATTCTCGGAACCGGATCAGGAACAATATCATAAGGTAAGGTAGATATCTGAATGATTTGTGAAAATAAATCCTGTTTAGATATAGGTACGTATGTGCCTTATGTGAACCGTGGAACAACAGTATCCAATATAATACTATATAATCGTTGTGGGTCGCGAATATCACATACATGCCCATAGCTAGCCGTCGGCTGGCTCGATCAACTTTAGCATGATTGATAATACAACATTGTACTGGTCATATTAACTGTCACTGGCAGCACAATCAGTTCACTGGCTAGCATAAACCTCAACTCGTATCGTAATAATTCAAACAGAAACAGACCGTAATAAGCTAGAATTTGTTTTACAAACTGATTCATACGATTATAGAAAATACGTCCTTACGTACGTATGTTCGTTAAATACCGCTTAACATACTGCGTGCTGCTACCAGTCAAAGATTCACAATAACGACCGTTCCAACACAGTTTAATTAATTCTAATCATGTTGAAACTTGTTGTTCTCGTTTTATATTCAAAAAAGTTTCAAAATTTGTAAGAGGATCAGAGTCGGGACAGCTTATCATACCATAGAGACTCATTAAACAGCCTGGTGTGATGAGAATTATGAAAGTGCATTTAAAACTTACAATAAGTTAGTACATTCTGTTCAGTTACATGCATACTACAACATACAACTATAACTCCCACCCCGCTACTCCTGTCAGATTACTTAGCATTTCTAGAAATTACACACAGAGAAGAACATGTCTAGCCTGGCTCGTTATAACGACTGCGTAACCTTTCCCGTTATAATGATGTCTGTCGCAGATTATATTCCTTCGCGTTGTGTTGTATTGCCAACATCAAACTCTACTTGATCGCATATATTGTATCGCAGGTTCACAATACAGATTCCCTACTATACAAAGTCTATGTATTTTCAACTCTCTGCTGTTACTAACCAAACATTATTATCTTATCTGCAAATAAAATATCACTGAATATTCCAAATTGTTTGACCAAAATACGTACTCTATACAAATGTTTTAAGTTTCAAAATAGACTACTAGAAATTGTATACTTGTAAAGTTTTCATTAACCGGGCCCACACAAATACAAATTGTTTGACATGAATATTTTACATGAATGGACGGCGTAAGTCAGAAACCTTTGTTTGTAACTACTGTACGTCCATGAATGATTACAAACATTTTTACTCTTTGTCCAAAGCTTTTAATGGTATTATGTTATAAGTAGGGTAATACTACAAAACCTTTTACCAATATGAAGTCATATTTGTACAACTCATAATAATACTCTCAACAATTGTCCTGTCAACCTCACTCCTGTCGTCTTGCTTCGTATAACAATCGATTTCACTTACCGCCAGGAAGCTACAGCACCAGTAATAACATAAAAATACTTTGACATCCACCAACATATCGCATGTGTATTGCAGGTTGCAACACGAAGTGAACATTGTTTTCATGTGTACATGGAAAATTGAAGATGGACGTACACTATTATGCTCTGTACATTGTTTGAAATGAGGTCAAAGTTTTAATAAACTAAATTTGTTTGACAGGCAGGCACATGGCACGTATTTCCACTAACAATATTGTGTAACATTCATCGTGTATGTACGTGTATTTCATTTTTGTACATACGTACATATACCCAGTATAGTAGTTGCATGAATGTTTGAAACAGCAGCAAGTCAAATAGAAACGTACGTATATCTTGATCGGGATACATTCAAGTGACTTGAATGTTTCGGGACGGTAAGGTTAATATCTGTGGAGGGTTAGGTTATGGCTTAGCTAGTATTAAATTTCGACGCATAGTGACATAAACTGAACGCGCGACGCTGCCGCCACGACAATTCAAGAGGCTCTTTCACTTAAACTAATGATGATTTATGTTCTACACTGGATAACCTGACATGTGCTTTTGTTGTTAATTGCCTTAAATATTAGAAGTAAATTTCGTTAACGCCTACAAAGATATATCTAGTAATAACTTTTTCACTGTCACATTCTATCAGCTTTATAATGTTCACTGAAAACACTACGTACCATAATTTTCTTGTTAAAAGCATTTCCACTTAAAAGCAAATCAATCAGTTCTGTTACATTAGGCTATTCGTTTCACTTTATATGCATTTTTCATCAAATTATCTGATATTTACGTCGCGCCGTCATATGACACAGATGTATGGAAATAAAGTATGTTACAACTGAACATACACTTCATATTAACTGATATTAAACGAAATTCGCTGTTCTAGCACAAACCGTCGCCGGATTAAAGCTGAAAGCTCAATTGTTTCACTGTTCTCAAATGAAACGCGTCCACTAAAAATGCATTTCTCTCTCGGAGGAGCAGGAGCACATTGTGTGTTGGGAACTAAATAAAATGAAGTCGCATGGCACACCATCCGTCCGTGGTCTGATCGTTATCCAGGTGATTCCGAGGTGAAATACTCTTGATAAAAGTACTCATATATTGAATGGATATCGGAAATCACATTTGTGCGTCGTGCCAATGGTACGAGGAGTGAGCAGGGTTACAGTGTATATATTCACCGGAACACTATGCTGTTCATGTTTGTTGTCGCCCTGTCAAGGTCACACACACACACACACACACACACACACAAGCTATAAACCACACTTTTTACATACATACTCCGTGAAACAAGCGATATTTCCATAAATAAAACATCGTAGATATTTTAAGATCATCTAAATACTAAAGAAATATGTTTTATTTCACTCGGTGTATTGTATAAATACCATTATATGTATATCCTTGATACATGTATGTACAAGTAGTCATTAATTCACCAGCAACCAGTAGCCAAGCACGGCAATATAACGATGAAAATAATAATTATAATTACGCTTAAGTGCCTATCGATTTCACACGGATATTTTTACATAGCATTATTAAAAATTATTTAGAGGATTAGGTTCAATCGATCAATTTATTATCTACTACGCCAACAGGAAAACATTTTGAATTTCGATAACGCCATATGTTTACCTAAATATTTAATCAGTTAAATTTAAATCCTTGCGCACTGAAATATTAGCACAGAACAATATACTGAAGTACAGTACAAACAGAATGTAAATGAGAAAAACTGAGCAACATTTAACATATAATCAGAATATGTAAACATAAAATAGTAAAAGGTATATGTATGCATACGTTGCATAGTAAATTTGAAATAAAACGATACATACATACATATGAGTTTGCAATTAAATTTTCTCACAAGTGAAAAGATGAGATGACAGGTGCTGCTTTTAATTAATAGCTGGTTGAAAAGGAATATACAGTGTATGTGTCCTATATAAATTTCTAAGCCCAATACTGACTGACAGATTGACTAACTGTTGTGTACTATAGTGTACTGTCGTATGTCAAGTAGAAAAATTCGAGGCAGACGCCGGAAAAGATTCTGTAGGGATTTCCACACCCACCTGGACGGACTTCCGGGACGTTTTAAGTAGCACCAGTAAATTTGACAATGCTATTAGGGCCGTACATTCACATTGTGAACACACTCGCTAAATGCAAGAAACTATTTGACCGTTTCAAAAACATCTAATGTTACAGTAAAATATGTGAATAATGTTCATTATCAATAAGTGGAAAAATAATGAAACGTATACTTGCACTGGAAAGAAGAAGTTCATAATGCGCAAAAACTATAATGACACATCGCAATTAATAACTGGTAACTTCGAGAAATAAGAGAAGAAAACAATATCTACCCCCATCAAGGAACGATGAATTGAAATAAGAAATATATACTTGTGTTTCTTGAGTGTGGCAACGTCTAAAATCAACTATTCTTCAAAAAGAACAACAAATTAATGAAAAAAGACTTCGGTCGATAAAACCAACACAGCATTTTCTTAATTGTACATGAGAACAAAACCAGTAGGTCAAGTAACTTCATCAGATATATGAATCGTAGATGAAACCTGAAGTCCAACTGGCCTAACATGAACGCGCAAGTAATTATAAAAACCATAATGAACCGATACATGAACGAATACTGTAACATCACGGTCCACGTGTAAATACCGAACAGAGTTCGTTTTATTCTCAATCTATATCTGAACAACTGGAAATGATCTGATTGAAATATCAAGGTGTAAAATTATCTACCTAGATTACAGAAAAACTTCCTACTACAGCATGAGAGAAATATATAATGTATCTACATTTCGCACAGCCTATGGTTGAATTTTACCGTTTTGCTTTTACGAACAATTGCGTACAGGAATCGTTTCTGTTTTCCGGTGCACTTTTGCATATTACTTGAAAATCGATATTAGAGCTGTTTTTAGTGAAGCGTTAAATTAGCAATGCAAGCATACCACATTCTTTTGTATCTCAGGAAATTAGTCTAATCACATGTCACATTTTTGTGCGATTACCCACATTTCATGAACGAAATAAATAGAATATTTTAAATGACAGAAACAATGCATAAATTTGATAAATGTTCAGAATAAAGTATCAGTATCTCAGTTCAAGCTAAATCTCAATTTTCTCGTAGATTTAGATCTAATTTGGACAGATTACACTGAAAGATTGTTCCACAAATTTCAGATATTTTACAATTTTGCTCAGAGATAAAGAATATAAAACTTAATCTGCACTAAAAGTTATTTCATGTTGAATAAACTTTTCATCAGATAAAAAATTGGATAACATAATTAATTTAATTACACAATGCGTGAAGCAGGCAATATGTCCTCTTTATTTTAAAATGTTACAATTATCAATTATGTGTGATTACAATAGACGCAAAAAGATTAAACTGTTCAAGCTCAAATTTTTGTAATAATATTATCAGTCGCTAAACTACATCGCTGATTTCAATCAAGTTTCGCGTGAATATAAGCGCATAAATTACGAAAATTGTTGATTTGGAAACTACAAATATGAGTACATATATTTTTACCGGTAATATAAGTGTTCTACTTCAAGTGAACAATTTGTATTATTAGTTTCTGAAAAAGAAAACTGTCAGTTTGAACTTTGTTTTTGTTAGAAAAAATTGTTATAAATACAAGTTTGAAAAAGAAAAGTTTGCTAACACCTGATCCACGAATAATTCTATGATGACACCAGGGAATGAGCTAAGGGGAATCACATTTCCATTTTCAAATATAAAATGTTTGTTTATCTGTGTTTGAGTTGCGACAAGTCTCCGGATACCGCAGGTGTGGTTTATACAATAGATATATTGTATTATTTCTATAATTGCATTTGAATATTATCAACAGTGTTATGTAGATATTTTCCCCTAAGGAACTAGAAACGTCATCTTACATAAACCTTATAATGAAGATAACAACAATGATTATTTATTTTCAACAGTATTCACATAGAAGACGAATAGTTTTTATTACAATTGTAATTTGAATATATGTAGAAATATGAACAAGTAAATAACAACTGAAACTAATATAGAAAACAACAATACAGTGTTGAAGATTTGCACATGTCAGTTAGATATTGATGAAGAAGTAAAGTAGATCGGTGCGTCGCGTTCCGATTGCATTCTTCGAGTAACAACCAGCAGAGAAATGATGTATTACAATACTTACCGAATGGATATTAGGTTGTGAGGGTTCATGATGGAAATGTCCTGAATGACGATGATGATGATGATGGTGATGGTGACCAGCTGAGGCCATTGCACGAAGTGTTAATCTGCCACAAGAATCCACTAACCACCAGACAGCAGTTCTTGCACAGTATCATTCAAGTGAATTGTTTGTTCATTCATATTGTTTGATATCACTTTCATACACTTTAGTGAACACCCCACGCGATATGACAAAACATTGTCAAACTAACAAACTATTTCGCAAACAAATTAAGTAGGATTAAGCGATATCAAAGTTCTGACACGTGCAAATATTCTGTTGAAGTTTGTTGTTAGTTTTCGTTAGACCGGGCTAATATGGAATGATTTCGTTAGAAAGGTTTTTCACATGAAAGCATATACATATATATAGAGTGAAGTCACGTTAAAAGTTTCCGGGCGCAGAGATAATACTGCAAACCGCGATACGTCTATCGTTTAACTGAGATGTGGTGCGGAACGTGTTTCCCGAACGCCGTCCGTTGTTATGCCTGTGCGTGAACGCGCATGAGCGTCTCGACGTCTCATTGCCTATGTAGCAATCGTATGTTACGAATGCACTCGCGAATTTGCGTGTTCGCGCGTGCGTAAGGTTTTCTGTAGATTTATTGTTCACGTAATATACGCGAAACATCTATTGGTAATAATACATGAATGATTGCTGCCAGTGATTCTGCTGACGAAACAACAAACAACCAAACTACTACCACTTGTACTTTGTACAACTATGTCCCAAGGCATTTTTCACGAGCTACTTTATACACAATCTTCTCTCCTCTCTTTCACTGATTTCATCCGTCTTTTGTATGCTAATAGAACTACCACTCTCCGCTCATTTTACAGGGTAAGTGGAAAGTATTTGATGATCTGCAAACAGTAAAATGCATACACAACAGATGGGGCGTTTAGCATACATGTTACGCCATACCTAATACATC
Source organism: Calosoma granatense (assembly GCA_022063505.1). Classification (NCBI taxonomy): domain Eukaryota; kingdom Metazoa; phylum Arthropoda; class Insecta; order Coleoptera; family Carabidae; genus Calosoma; species Calosoma granatense. The sequence goes on from JAGJTL010000016.1 coordinate 4,138,232, forward strand.
ATTTTGCGAATGCATACAATTTTAATATGTTCATTACCTGTGCAAACACCCATTGAATACAGTGAGTAACGTGGCGCTTTGATTAACAGGGCTTTTGTGTACTAGCACCGAGCATTCCGTCGCATATTGGAATATAAGAATAGCAATCCGACAGTTCTTCATGAACTTATCGGCCATAATAGTCCCGGGGCAGGGGGATATAGCTGGGATAAGGTGTTAACATAAATAAATATCTCGACTTACAGCATAGGAAAACTTTTTAAATAACTGTAGGTACTTTTAAACAAATATTAAACCAAACTCGGATATGTTGATAACATACATAAAATCGCATATCATAAATCATATTTACATGACTATTCGCCTCGAGGTTTACACATACAGATGTCATTCATAACAAGTTGTTTTGGGGCGGACACAATTATTATTTATGATCAGGGGCGCAGAACTCTTTTTCGGCAAATTGTATCGCACTGTTTCAACATTTATTTTTGTACAAAACAAAATACTATTATATTAGCACTAAGAGTTAATGTTAGCTAAATAAAAATGTATAACTGTAATACCTATAAAAAGCAACAATTGCATTATTTCCTAAACTATTGATTTTCATTTTTATCTTCATACTTACATTTTCTATATTTCCTAAAACATCGTATACACAAACAATGAAATTATAACATCAAATATTTATATATAAATGATACTAGCATATATGTGCTTTTATTGTCAATATTAGAAAACAGAATCTGATAATGTTTTATATAGAAATACATTTATATAGTTAGTATTTTTCTTTCCTTTTGGAAAATTAAAAATTTAGTATGATAATAATGAACAATATTTACCTATTAC
>JAGJTL010000016.1:4158083-4168297 GCA_022063505.1 Calosoma granatense
ATATATACATATACACATATATATATATATACAAGTACTTGTGTGCATGTGTGCGTGCGGTGTTGTCTGTGACTGTGCCTCTGTCCGCGATGTACGTACGTACCTAATACAGTACTACATACCTGTAGGTTACATATACATACATACATACGTACGTAGTATAGTCAGTCAGTCAGTGTATTCCAGTGTTCAGCGGTGAACGTATTCGCTGCTTCGGAAGATGTCACTGTTCTGACACGCTCGATGCTCTCGCAGCTTCGCCGTTGTCTTTGCCTGCTAGCCAGTGTCGTGTCTGTGCGCGTATGTATTTATGGTCGCCGCGGACTGAGAGCGTGACTGCGACCACTTTCTTAGACATTGCTGTGTGCAAACGCACCGAGTCAGAGCAGAGAAACGGATAGATCGAACTATCTATAAACGAAACCAACTAAATCACCAAGCAACAACCAGTGAACTAAGTAGCGGTGCGCTGGTCGGGGGAACTTTTGTGCGTGTTGTGTGCTCTCGGTGGTCGTGCATGTCGCACATGTAAGTATCCAGTTGACATTCTGCAATCGTGTGCCGTGCCGTGCCGTGTCCCGCACACACTGTGCACAGCGCACACACACACACGTAAGTGATCGTCGCTGTATCTCTCTGTCCGTATCTCGCAGTGGACAGTGTGGACTGTGTAGCTACTAGTTAATTACGTGTGCCCCCGGTGCAGCATGATGGTATACCCGGATCCGCAGTGCGCCCAGTGGACCTGTCCCACAGCGACACCTATGTTACAGCTCTACGATGACGTCGGATATCGTGGTAAGTAAAATCGGTAAAATGCAAACTGGTTCACGTTCATACATATGTCCGTACCTCGCTTTCTCCCCGGAACACACTGTCCGTTGCACTTGTGTGTGCATCGTTGCTATTGCATACATACCCATTTAACCCATGGCGGCGACACCGACACCAGCAGCAACAGCGCCGGCGACAGCAGTAGCGACGACACATACAACAGCAGCTGCGACGCTCGACAATGTTCTCACATACGTACACCTTGCAACATTACCAGACAAACAGCACCGACACACACACACACACACATAGTCGTCAGTCATTCCAATATTGTACATAAACCAGCCGTTTATACATATATACGTACATTTACTTCTCACTTATATCACTTCTAGATTGTTCTATATATATATATATATTACACATACGCACACACACATCTATATCTGTCCGTGCAAATAAACGTGCGCTTTCCTTATGCATGTGTGGGTTCATGGATGTGGGTACGTGCAACACATACAAGTACGTATACTTTCATATTTGTCTTGTATCCAGTTCTAACTCATATATCTAGATGTAAGTCATGAAAGAATGATCAGACCAGATACTAACCCGTACTAATTGATCTCTAATAGAGTGCGTGCGATCTGTCGAAATAACACACGCGACTCACTTCACATATGGAATGCAATAAATACGAGTAAATGTGCATTCGTACCTTATATAACGGTTTTCATCAACTAGCAAACCAGAGACACAACCTGTCTACTACATATCGGCTCTTAGGCATCTGCGCTAACTACTCAGACAACAAAAAGTTGTATATACGGCATAAATTTAGTTTTAAACTGTAAGTTGGACCATTAAATGTTTAAAAACTTGCTCTGGCCAAACGCAAACAGTTGCCGCTGGTACTTTGTACTACAGCCAATTGTAATCAGCACACAATGTTTTTGTTTCGGCAACACACATGTGCGCGACTGCATAAGCCCAAGTGCCGGTACATAAACGGTGTGTTCTCCCCTGTATTGTCGAAGAAGTGGGAGAAAAAACAGCGACAAAGTACCAGCAGCGCCCAGGAAAATACCACGAAACTCTTCATTTTATGACCAATTATGCGGTTGCCGTAAGCATTCATATTCACATTTCTCGTTCACGATTCACGTTCGCTTTTATGTGACGATACACGTTACCTTCATACATTACATGTGACATTCTATTACGTTATATATTCGCATCATGACTTCACATAGAAACGATCACTGAATGCGATTATCCACTCACTCACTCACTCTCTCTCGCTCTACGACCTACAAAACATACTTCAATATGCCCATGTTTGTTTATAGTGAACGTGGTGGAAGCCCTGCAGGAATTCTGGCAAATGAAACAGGCAAGGGGTGCGGACCTGCGCAACGGTGCACTCGTCATATACGAGTCCGTCCCCGCCAATGCGCAACCTTATGTCTGTTATGTGACCCTACCCGGCGGTTCATGCTTCGGGAGTTTTCAGGTAAGTCAGAGACACATTGCACAATCTACTCGTACAGATATCATATGTGAAAATCTTACTTATGCTTCTACCAGTGACTGTACGAATATACCTACGTCACATCATAACGACTTTCAATATCGGCGCAGTACGACTAGTCCATACACACGGTCGTCTGTGAAATTCTACAGTAAATCTAACGTCACAATATAAAGAAACTGCAACTGTAAAAGTAAATTAGCAACTTGATGGCATAATAACCTTAGATATAAAGTAAAACCTTTTTTATCTCATACCATAGCCATGATTCAGTATTTAAGTGAGTAGGTGTTTGGATTCCTGCATAATATTATCTAGTTACTTGTTCAGTTTTAAATTCCTGTACAAGTAAACCAGTCGCTGGTATGAAATGAACGTTAACAATGATTACCGATTGCAATGTGGTGGTTGTGTTTTTGTTTAATTTCCATATCTTACAGAATTGCCCGACGAAAGCGGAAGCACGGCGAAGTGCAGCTAAGATAGCACTAATGAATTCCGTGTTTAACGAGCATCCGTCTAGAAGAATATCGGACGATTTCATAGAGAAAGCCGTGACAGAAGCACGGTCCTCGTTCAAAGGTGATCCGGAGGAGGCTGATAACCCCAACACAGGCATCGGCGCATTTCGATTCATGTTGGAAACGAACAAAGGCCGAACAATGCTCGAATTCCAAGAATTAATGACCGTCTTCCAACTGCTTCATTGGAACGGAAGTCTGAAAGCAATGCGAGAACGTCAGTGTTCTCGCCAAGAAGTTGTGGCGCACTACTCGAATCGAGCCTTGGATGATGACATGCGCTCACAGATGGCACTGGATTGGATCGCCCGCGAACAAGAAAACGCTGGATCATTGCGACGCGAGCTAAATCAAGCTGAACGCGAACTCGAATCAGCAAGACTGGCGGGCAGAGAACTTAGGTTTCCCAAAGAGAAAAAAGATATTCTCATACTTGCGCACAGTCAAGTCAACATGGGGATGACGAGTTAACCAATTCACCGTTGCCAGATGCTCATTTGTTGTTTCAGAATTATCGTATTCTATTAATTACTGACGAGGCAGATCAACAAACTGAGATGGAAGTCAATGTATTGCACATTACTTTATGAGCGGCGTCCTTGACAATAGGTCCCATTATGAATTCCAAGCTACGCCACTGGTGAAACTTGCAAAATTCCATCAACAGCGGCGGAACATGATTGTACAAAAATACGAGTGTCTGTGTAGTTGCCGAGTGCACTGTTTTATGAAACACCTTGTGATTGAATGAAAAACACGATGAATAATATAATAAAGTTCATTTAAGGTAACAAATGTGATACTGAACTGAAGATAAGGTTTATATTATGATAATATCTACTCACGATATGAGAATATATTGTTCATAGTATATAATATCCATGTGTGCTAACATTAATAAATTATTCATTTATTAACTACTAAACATTTGAATATGCTATAGAATTAAGCTGATAGCTGGTAATACACAGAGTGTCATCCAGCCAATGTATTATATAAATTTATCTATTATTTAACAAAGTTCACTGAGTTTTTATATTTTATTCTTATAATAAGCCAGATACAAATTCTACCGAACAAATTTTTCAATCATGAATTTCATATTGCAATGCAATCATTCTACAGGATACAACATTGCAAATGACTTATTGATATTTACCTAAAAGTACCTTTTTGTTAAAAACATCCCCTGTATATAAAAGAAAACATATATTATGTGCTGTGCTTTCAATTAGTATTATACATGAAGAAATTGTAAATCTTTGGAGCTACTGTTTGTTAAATTTGTATGAAATTTTATATAAACTATTGAATCTGGTGATAAAATGAGTCTTCAATAATATTTTGTAAGTAATACGCATAATACTACTGTGTTCTATTTATGTATAAAATGTATGGTTGAATTTACAAGTTATGAGATTTGTATAGGCATGAAGCTTGTGATGAAATATCTGTGAATAAGTAGGTATAAAATCTGTAGATATAAATTTTTAATATAATAAAATTATGGTGTTACTAATATCGTCATATATACACTTTGCTTTACAATTACCATTAAATATATCTAATTGATTGTTGTCATAATGTATAAGAAATAATAAATTTCACTTTACATTAAACATTTTCATTGATTCGTAATTTTATAATTATCACAAGTTAAAACGATACATAAGTTCATATAAAATAGCAAGAAATAACTTGATTCTATCTGTTATCTGTCAAGTATATATTTAATATATGTATTAGTTTATCATGCAATAGTCTACATTTTTCTTCTTTCTTTAAATATTAATATGTAGGTATACTTGGATTCTATGCCAGTCATATTACTGCCTACTGCTCGACTTGTCAGCTAAAAACTACACATGGAAACGCGTTTTCTGAAAGTAAGAATTTATTGCTATTCGAAAAACACGAAATTAATACCTAATGCAATTCATTTTTAAACGGCTGTCCGGCATATTTAGTGTTACTGTATATAGGAACAGTGTTCTGCTATGTGGATTATTCTAATTTAGCTTGACAAATTTGTTTTTCATTTAACACAACATATAAAATAATATCGCACATTATATTGTTAATGCCTGGTGACATGTACAGAAATTTTATCCCCTTTTCATTTGAAAAAATGTGAAAGATTTTTTGTATAAAATAAATATGTTAAAATTAATATAAATTATTTGTTTATTATTTCGTTCATTTCGTATTCACTGACATATATTAAAAAATACATAAAAAATAATTGACATTGGCCATTTCGATTTTGATAATATATTTCCGCTGTTTGTATCTTAGCATTAGCTAATTGCCACTTATTATTTGAGATATATCTAATTTAGAAGGTCAACGTACTTACTTTGATTTGAAAAAGTTTTTGTATAAGTTCATTGGTTTATTCAACATAATTTTTTTTCAAGTGAAACAAAATTTCGCGGCATGTGCAAAAATGTCAACAGTTGGCAACATTTGTTTTATTTGAACAGTGTGAATCAGTTTGACAAGTGTAGGTGACTTGTAGTGTCGTACACACTTAACCATATATCTGAAATTGTCAAAATAATTCGTACATTATTTATAATATTGTAAAATATTTTCATTGAAAATGCCTGTCAGTCGCTTAGACACAGTTTACCGTAAAATGTTATTAACAAAATTTTTCACAAAAGGATGGGGTAGTCCAGAAAATTTGATGAGGTTTGTATTTTTGTATAAATCTATAATTGTTCTCTAAATGTATTTACATTTGCAGGCTATTCGCATTTAGGAAATTAGTCTCAAATAGGAGTTCCTGTTATAATTTAGTGTCCAAATACCATCCAGTAACAATAATAAACGTAAGTTTGTCAGATTAATATTCAGTCATATTGAGCTAAGTATTTATTTTATGTTTATAAGGAAGAAACATGGAAAAATTGTAAAATAGTAGAAGGTAAGTTCCGGAGTCCATTGGCGCTACATCTTCCAGATATTGTCCCGCATCAAGTACAAGACGCATATTTTCAAATGGTATTACCTCTGAAATGGAAGTCAACGAAACATAAACCAATATGTATCCACCTGGCTGGTACAGGAGATCATGTAAATATTATTCATTAATGCAGTGAGGAATGTATATTGAAGATAATGACAATAACGTTTTAGTTCTATTGGAGGCGACGAAATATAATGGCAAAACCTCTGCTGAAAAATGATATCGGTGCTATTTTATTAGAAAACCCATTTTATGGTCTTCGAAAACCAAAAGACCAGATGTAATTTCAACGAAATTAGTATTAATCTACATTTTATAACTGAGATTTCAATTATAGGCGATCAAGTTTGCACAATGTGTCGGATATATTTGTAATGGGTGGCTGTCTAATACTAGAATGTCTTGTACTGTTACATTGGTGTGAGCAACAAGGATATGGACCTTTAGGTGTGTCTGGATTGTCTATGGGTGGACACGTAAGTGTATATACACATTATTCCAGATTACAAGTAAATGAAGTTCTGAATAACTTCATACTCTGACACTTATTTTCATTCAGATGGCGTCCTTAGCTGCAACAAATTGGCCAAAACCACTCGTTCTAGTACCATGTCTATCATGGTCTACTGCATCAGCAGTATTTACAGAAGTAAATAAATTACTGACGGAATTTTAATACGACTAATATTCAATATTTTTCAGGGTGTTATGAGTGATTCAATTGACTGGAATCTGTTGCAGCAGCAATATTCTTCTAATAGTTTGTTTTATGATAGATTAGCTAATTTAGTGACTGTTATAGATAAATGCAAAATTACAGATTCACATAAATCTGTAGAAACTAATAATTCAGGTAATCATTCATTCTACTCGTAACGTCTGAATATAATAGAACTGTTGTATATTATTTTGTACTTGTTTATAGATGTACATAGTAACAATAGTGCAAAGGATTTAGACGATTTAAACCAATTAATGAATAAAATACAAGAGAATCAAACACATAGTGACACAGAAGAAAATATAATGACGAATGTTAGTAAAATGAAACAATCTGCTCTACTGTCACCGAAAATAGCGAGTGCACTCAGCTTACCAAGATTTATGAACAGAAATAGCTCGGCGACAGATTCACCTGTTCTAAAGAAACCAAGAGACGCTGTACATTTCATGAGAGGCGTTATGGACGAGTGCACGCATTTACGAAATTTCTCCGTACCGTACGATACGTCACTGATAATAGCAGTGTGTGCACAGGCAGATGGTTACGTTCCTAGAGAAGGTTGCTCCTCGTTAGAAGAAATTTGGCCGGGTGCCACAGTTCGATATCTAAATGCTGGTCATGTTAGCGCTTATATCTGGTACCGTAAATTCTTTAGGTAATTGTTGCAAATACATGAAGTGGTTTCATTATAGTATATCAGTTGTTTCTTACAGAAAATGTATAGTCGAAGCATTTGAAAAAGCGAAAGAGAAGTGTACGTGAAGAAATGTTTCAGTAGCTCAAAGAAGAAGATTTCATTGTCATTTGTCGTTGTTGGAAATTACGTCGCAGATGTCAGTGCAGCAGTAAACCAGTTGCCAAATCATAGGACTCAAAAGAATTTGTTTACACCGTAAAAGTTTTGATACAATGTCATCTTCTTTTGTAGTTTTTTTAGTGGTGCTATTTTGACTCCCTATAATTTCTACATTATGTAGAATATACTCATAAAATAATTCAAAATTTAGTTCAGTAATTATAATATAAAAATTATGAAATTATACAGTAAAATTTTGTTTTGTAGTGCTTACAATGTAATGTTTGTAAATTTTCAAATAATTTTTTATATATTTTTATGCAACAAAAATGTGCCTTCAATTATATGAAAATAGTATTTGGCACAGAATTTTTATGAACATTATGTTGTAAACAATGACTAATTGAATTATCGCTCAAATTTTATGTGTATATTTTAATAACACAAATTATTAATTATGTACCTGTGAGATAAAATTGTGTTCGTACAGAACATGTGTGATATTTTTTTAAAGATCATTAAATAAATTTTATGTAATTATTTTGGGTTTTTTATTTCCAATAAAAAGTCACAGGTTAAAAAGAGTAAGCTAGTTCCTGATTGGTTGACGACGATCACGTGATCTGTGTGACGTATGTGCAAAACAAAGCAGACTGTTGTTTGGCTGTTGTTGGTCACGTATCATCTAGAAGAAGATTAGTGCAGAGTAAAATCGTCTTGGTTCTTTGTTTTATATACAGCCACTGTTCTACGAATATTTATAAAACAAGTGTATGATCGGTTAGAGGTGAAATCATATTGAAACAATCATGGCATCTTCTAAATCAAGTGTTGATGATTTGTTAGGAGGTAAGAACAAAATGATAGGAAATACGTTGGTAGCAGCTGTCATTACTATACATATTTTATTCGTTGCTTTTGATTTGCTTATTCATAGTTAGTAGTTGTAACAGATACGAATGTAATTGTTACAAACGTTTAATTGCGTATAGTTTTTAACACGTGCCATTATTTTTAACTAGCAGGTGTTTATCAACGACGTAACTCTACATCCTTTCAAATATTTTTGTAATGCGTAATGACTGGGGTTGTTTTGTATATGTCGAGGACGGGTTAAACATTCTTCACAAAAGGACATGCTTTATGCGTTACATTGATAGTCGTGTTGTTTTAGTTACGTATCAGACATTTCTTTGTATATCTATTTTTGCATTTGTTTTAAGACTTGTGATGGAAACGTTTTCAAAACAAAATGTTTAATCAATATGTCTGATGCATAGAATTATTTTTAAGTGTTATTTGGATGTACATTTTACCTATGTAAATATCCTGTGAGTATAAAAATACTACTTGTTTTGACGTTTTAATTTAGTGACGTCAGACAACGTCGACTTCATATATAAATAATGTTTTCATTCATCAGTGTGTGTAATAAATATTTGAAACTGTTTTTCGCTTTGTTTACATAAACATTTCCTTTGCATAGAAAGTGATTGTGTAGTGACTACATAGAAACACAGTGATTTCAGCAGACAGTAGTGTTTTGAATTTATTACAACATACATATTAAAATGTGGAATATAAGCAACATTGACCCCACAGGTGTGAGAAATAATTTGAATTCTAATAACATGCCCTGCATATTTTGATATTTAGTTTTGTATGTTTATAACCATATTATCTGTTGATGTCTCTAGTAAAATGATAAGATATGTGAAATGTCACTTTGTATTGTTCAGTTGTTGTTGTTGATATGTAACTAGTGTTCTGATTGTATTTGTGTTTGTCATATAGAATCCTGGGTGGATATAACATCCGTGTCGGGAAGTTCTCAGGGATCAGGAGGTGCTGGAGGTACTCCGGGATCTGTCACTCCTCAATTAACAGCTGAAGAATATCTCAGATTACTTCGCGAAGCACAAAGAGAATCTAATCAGTCATCAGCCCGCGTATCACTTGCCGGATCTCGCAGAGATTCGCCACGTAGCAGGTAACACTTGTACCTAGCATAATTACTACAGTAATACATTTAAATGTTTTATTATTTTCAGCCCAAAATCTCCGCCAAACAGTCCGGTTCAGGGAACACCATTGGTAGTTGAATGGCAGTCCTATTACATGAACAGTGAGCCGAAAGATGTCAGTGTTGTACTCTTATCTGTATAAATGTATGTTTCATATAAATACTTATGTTTAGGATGCCGATCTGTACACTGACCGACACTTTAACTGGATTCAGGACTGGAGCAGCCGTCCAGACCAGATTCCGCCTAAGTAAGTGGTTACATTATACCCAGGTTATCCGATATCTACATACATATATACATATGATAGCACCAATGGTTTTATGTTACATTTCTATTCGTTTCATAACATTATTGACAATACATTATCACTTTTAACACAAATAATCATGCCTGTTAGAAAGGCATATTGACATATTTCTTTTTAAAAAACCATTGAAGTGTATGAAGGACATTTTGTCTATAATTTATTGTAATACTATATACAATTCATTGTCTATTTGTGTGTTGTTTATCGTATTACTGGTAATTGTATTGTTTAAGAAACTGGAGCTTCAAACATCCAAAACGTGATATCCTGAGTATCCGGTACGCCAAGGTCGGAGACACTAGTGTGTTCTCTAGGAAAGGCCTGTGCACTTTGTTCTTGACAAACTTGGTTTCACTGATTCTTGGCACAGGAGTTGGGTACGTATATTGTAGTGAACTGCGATTTATGTTTTATTTTTTATTGGATTTCATTTACAGATTGTGGCTTAGCCGATGTGGTTTTTTCAACATGCCAAGTGTGAAACTAATGTAAATATCTATTCGCACGGGTCATAATTTGTCATTATAATGACCCTCCGTACTAATATATAAAGGATATATATA
>JAGJTL010000016.1:4194171-4218362 GCA_022063505.1 Calosoma granatense
TACATGAAAAGAAATAATAACTTCCATTTGAAGTAGAATATTATATTACTTATTAATAACATTTTTTCGATAGATACCACAAGCAAAAAGAATGTTGGCTTTTGGAATATAATTAATTCGTAGCGTGTATGAATGTGGTTTTCTAACAAATGTTTTTTTCTGCATTTTATAATTCGTAAATTGTGTCCGAATTAATTTAATTTTATTATATATTCGGATGCATATTTCGGTGAAAAAGGTTGCTCGGTTTGTTGATTATACGGTTTTACATAGTATCTAATATATTTTTCTATAATTAAATTTATTCAAATTAGATAAAAACATTTCGATTCGAATCGGATTGGAGTGAGTCTGGCTAGTCGACGATTCAGTATATTATTAACAGTGATGTGGTTGGTGGCTTAGCCCGTGGCTATTGCTACGTTTACTTCTCTCTGACTCGTATAATTTCCGAAATAAAGAACCGTACAACATGACACGACACGCGCTTATTTGCAAATTATTTAAATGATAGATATCCTCACGCGAATATAGAGATGCAGTTATTATATATCTATGTATATAAAGTAGAATAGAAAAATAGAAGAAACCTTAGTAGATAAACTGACGGATTGTGTAACAATAGTCGTGATTTGCTTTCACCACATAAGAACCTTGCCTCCTACTAAAGCACGGTTGCTCCATCCGCCGTCGGTAGGCTAACTGTCGAGTGGCTGCAGTGTCTGCCTTGTGCCTGCCTGCCAATGCTATGTACATATTGCTTAATGCCCGTGTGCCTTGTGTACCTCTTCCAAAGTGAACAACACCTTCTCTCTCTATGGTATATACATGTTCATATATTTACAACTATTTTCTGACCTGCACCTTCTGGTCCCCCTGTTTAGCCTGTCCGATCCGATATTGAAACTGGCCAATATACCTACCTACATGTGGCCCACCCCTCAAGTTCTGATTTTGTACAGTTTACCGCCGTGGTTAATGGTCTAGTTTTGCTGTTTTTAACGTAATATTTGTGAGAAACACCAGTACAAGCTTTACTTGTGTTAACAGTGAGATAAAATACTTGAATATACGCAGGTCTGTTGTATATTTGTGTTTCATATATAGTATAGGATAATTGGTAAGAATGTTGAAATAAGAAAGAGTCCACGGTGTAACAGCGGGATGGTGCTCCATTCCATTAGATTAGAAAAATGAAGCGTTTCTGCCACTTGATCTTCTGTCAAGATAATAATAGCTAATTCCGAAAGTAGTTCTCGTGACATTCATGACCTTAACAACGAAAACATTTTTTCTTTTCATGTAACAAAGTGTGGTTAAAGCCCAGATATTTCTTAAGGCTACAATTTCGAAATAAGAATTTAAATTAATGTTATTAATGTAATAAATTTAATTGGACAAATTTATTTCTTAAATAAATCAGTAGTTTAATTGCATTACATCAACAAAACATTTTATAAATTTGTTGGTTGGAGTTGTTATTATTTGAAACATGAAATATTATAACAATTATTGTTTAGCGTTAATAGACCAATTTTCTTCCTTTACTTCAATGATTTCTAAAAAAAAAAGTTAATTTAGAAACGTTTTCATAATAATTATCACATATATGATATGAATGAACACATCTTACATGGTGATAAAATGATTTGTGCATATGAATGTTTTGTAAGCGAGCACTGTTGAACAGTTCACAAATATATCGGGTAACATAAAACGTAGTTAGGTTCTGATGACTGAGAAGTAATGTAGCTGATATTCTTACTAAGAAAACCAGCGAAGCGGTTATTGTTAATACAAGTTGCATCTACATCTTACACTTCTGTACAAGCTCATGTTTATTGCACTGAAACAGGTCCTGCGTGAAATGTTCCAAGTTTCGTGTGTGTATACGTGTTAGTACGCGTGGTCGCGAGCTTTGACTGAAGATTCTCTCGGTTGCTCGATCCTCTGCCCCTGTACCCTGCACCCCCTGTACCCGGGTGATTAATATGAGTCGAATGCAGTGATGAAATCTGTCTGATGACGGGATGTTTTCGAGGCGGTACGATGTTAGTGTAACTGATCGTTATTCTAATTCGGTTTCCTACTATGTACACACAAGCGTAAAACGAGCAAAGGTGCTAAGGATTCAGGATGCTTGTTGTCTGTCTGAGGGTAAAACATATCAGAACCAATTGCCATAGAATTTATTAGACGACCAATTTGTTCCGAAGTAAATCTGGGAACGGTTTACATGTCTTAGACTCTGTTTGAGAATTAGATAGTTCAGTGTCGTACAACCGACGAGATGGTCGTCTGCAAGAAACCCTTAGCAACTAAAGCATTTAGTAAATAGCCGTTAGTTAGTCAGTTAGCTTGTTAGTTAGTTATTGGCTGGGTTCTAGGTGGTTATTTACATATACGTATCTAATGTTGGATTTGGAATAGTTAAATGGATGTGTTCTATCTGTTCACAATCGGATGAGTAATATAGGAATTGAATGTGATATGTGTGACATATGAGTGTCTCGTTGCGTTGTGTTGCATTGCGTTACATTACGTTACGTTACGTTCAGTTCAGTTCAGTTCTATTCGATTCCATGTGTGCAAGTTGCCGACGTGAAATATTCCCAGCTAATGGTTTACGACACGAATACTTATTGTATTGTTGCAAGTGGCGTGCGTGCAATGAAAGTGTGATTTAGATGGCGTTTATGTTGCATTCCATTTTTGAAATATGTTTAACGCGTTAAAAATCATTATAGAAAACTATCATTGTGGCAATTGATGAGTATTGAATCATTTTTAATAGTTGGCGCATTGACGTTATTTGGCGTACGGAATTGGACGACCGCCCCGTGCAAGATTGCGTTTACATTTTACAGGTCGCCGCCTCCTTATTTGCCATCTGAGCAGCACTAGCAATTATAAACGTAGTAAGCTGCCGCCGCTACTGCTTAATGAGCTAAAATTACACTGAAAACATTGTATGAATTGTTCATGTGAGAAATCACTGACATCCTAGTCAGAGTAGAAACCGATGTTCCCGTCTCGTCATATCTGTTTGTTTTATTTTCTTAGTAAAACCGAAATTTCACTGTGTGAGCTTTTTAGTGCTTGACTACTGGTAGTGACTGGTGACTGGTGACTGGTGATGGCGGCGGTTACAAGACGTGTCGGCGTTGTGAACGTTTACCTTTCTAACGCGAAGTGCAACACTGAGGCCTGTTTAGTTAATTGATGATATGTTTCGTGAAACACGCAAAAGGAAATCGGCCAGACGGAATCTGAATTCCTACTATTGTTTTTCTATCTAATTTAAATGTTCAACGTTTTTTTTCTTCTTCTCAAGCTTCCAACTAAAATTCTATTTCGTTGACCTTGAATTGGATACGTTCTTTGTTCGGGGTGACACGTAGCTGCGTTTTTTAGCGCGTTTCATATTCCTACACTCGCTATAAGTTTCGTTCCTTGTGTCAGTCTGTCGGTTTGCTTGTCTATACGAATATATCAGACACGATCGGAGTCGGAGAGTATTCTTGGTCTAGCTCCTATATTCTATTGTATAGTATAGTATAGTATAGCATAGGATGACAACGGGAATTTAGTAGAACACAATGACTACGTTCTAGATTAGAATTCTCACTATATTGAAATGTACTTCATTCAGCCGTAGCCAATTTTACAATAACAATTACTCACTCAGTATACAAGAATCTTGTTTGCAAAAATTAAACAATCATTGCTTACCTATCCGAGTATAGACTGACACGCACACTGGCATGTGTAAGTACAGCTTTAGGTAGGATAAGCACTTGTGAATTCTTGTACATACGTGTGTTGTTGGTCCAGGTGTATACTTCTATGCCTTAGTACACAAGACCAACGTGCATTATATAGTGTATTGTCAACGAAATCATTTCTAGACTTTTCATTACTTAATATTCGATGTTTCTAGCGAAATTGACATGTAGCACACAAGGTTTAGTTTAGTTACATTATAGGCTTGTGTACACATTGTTTTTTCTCAATATGTCAGTATTTACACATACGCGTTAAACTGAATAAAATGTTAATTATTTCATGTGTTATAAATTTCTGTATAATTTCTACTTTTAAAATGTCCATTGTGTTCGTTCTCGCCAGCCATTAAATATGCATTTATAAAATCTCATTGTGTTAACGGTGACTTGTGAATAATGGAGTTTATATGGCATGAGTGTAACTATGTGTAGAAGTTAATTGAGTGCTGTTATTGGTGAGGTGACAAGCAGATAAAAAATGTGCCTGGACTACGTGTAATGAATATAATAGTAACAGCCGTGTGTCTGCCTTTTATAGAATCACAATCATTTAGTAAAGTCCAGTGATGTGCAACCTTCTGAGCGAAGAAGACTAGATTTTAACTAGAAAAATCATGTAAAAATTAAATAAAAACACGGAGTAACACATTGAATATACTTGTAGATATTAGACTGGTACTAGGATGTATTTAAATTAATTCTGTTCATATTCAACGAGCCGGTATTGAATCATAGGTTGGGTATTACTTCAACGAGTAACGTCTATATGATAAAATATACGTACGCATATGGCTGAAATAAGTTTTATAAAAATGAATCATAGAAGTCATACTGTTAGAGAAATAATTTCGATGGTTAATTAAAAATTTTCCGATGATACTCTTTAATGTCTGGGTTTATAGATTGAAACTAAATGAAGTTCAGAGAATGAGGTTGTGAAAATTCATTAATCCGCTCCCTGTTTGAAGTCGTGCTCTACAATTGATATTTTTACTTAATCGGGATTTGAATGCCTAGGAACGTGCGAATTGTGTATTTTAGTTATTGAACACATTTTGTATTATTGTTTGGTTGCTTGTGTGAATGTTAGTGTTTGTGCACGCGCGTATATATACATAAGAGAATAAGCGATTGTGTGTCTGTACGTGTATGCACATCTCTCTCCGTGTGTGTGTATGCTAGTCAATTGGCTTTAGGTGTTTTCGAATTATTAATGACGGCACCTACATTTCGAGGAGAATACCTGTCGCTTGTTAAGCCGGCCTAACCACTTAGACATGGCGGTACTTCAGCTGGTTACCACTTCGTATGCATGTCTGCCATTAAACAAAAAATGTTTGAATTTGAATATAAGATAAATATGACGGTGATGTTGACACATGTAGGCAATATAAGAGAGATATCCAGGCGTCATATTTGACACGGCATACTCTCAACTATAATCTTTAATTAGAGTTGTGTGTTGTTGGCCACACAGTGTGCACCGATAACATTCAATACAGAATTTCAACAACGTGTTCAACTATGTAACCTTTCATTCACCCACTCATAAAGATACTGTTCTATATGAGATTACAGATACTCACTTTAATAGCCAATCGACAACAAACACCTATCGACATAAACATTCGAAATATCTAAATTATGTGTTCACATGAAATATGAATGACTAACGATACTTTAATTATCAATGCATTCATATACAGATAGATAGTTAAGTACTATGTACGTGTGCCAAACCATCATCTATGACAAATCATTTGGAAATGTATGTTTGTGGTTTAGTGACATCACACTATTCCTACCTGCATAAAATGTTGTTGGAAAAAGGTTGTAATATTGGATGAGGACGGAGTAAATGGTAATAATGCATACATACAATAATTTATACAAATGTCCAGCTAGTCCGAGCGTGTTGAGTTATGGCTTTTTAAAAGTCACAGGAAAAGGTCATACCGTGCACTGGACTTAACGGGGCGGCTGAGTTTTATGGTCAGTGCGCATCAAATCATAAAATCAGAGGGCGCGTTACAGCCCTGTACTATATATACGTTACAATACTAAAGGTTATGTAATTAAATATGTATTTCATTTTCCCAGTAATTAATCTGCTCATTTAGTGTGCACGTGTCTACCTGTGTTACAGCAAATTATTTACATAACATCTCTACTAAACTGTTATTTTGTAGAAATAAGACACACATATTCAGTTTTATAACAATGGATACACGTGTAAAACTGTAATATTTAATTATTTCAACTGGCCACATAGGTACAAGTGAATGTTGAACTAATAATTTGAAACCTGAATTAAATATCTATGATAGAAAGTTTTATTTCTCGTGAATAAACTTAATTAATGAGACAAGGTATTTAATGTACTATACTTATAACATCATATTATCATGTTATCGATTAGTTAGATAACATATTATTATTCATATGGTCCATAAATAAAAAATAAACTTTCGCAAACTTCTCGTTCACTTTATATCTGACACTGATGAATATCCAATGATTTGGATTTTCACAGACAGACGGACAGACAGACAGAACAAGATATTAATTATTCATTCCGTCATTCTCACAGTTCATATATCTAATGTATGACAAATTAATTATCTGTTAAATGTTATATACTCCGTTAGAATATATTTGATTATTATAAATTGTGATTCTAGTTGAAGATATTATTGTCTGTACTAACTTAGGTCGACATCAGGTACGTACGTATGTACGTTTATATTGTTATTATAGTGAAAATGTTTTCTAAAGTTTACCTGACAAATTTACCCACACTTCTCTCACCTCATCTACATCCGGTCTATACAAGTAGTTATACGATTCCTTTCTACTGACTATAGTGTGTGTTGCTCATGTTATGTATATTTTGGTTTGAGAAGTTTGCTGGCCGTGCAGATAATATGGCAATTGGAGGAATACGTCGGTATGAAACGGGTTTAAATGTCATAATAAATGGTGAGAAAACATGAGAAAAGCGTGAACATAGAAGTTTGGTCGTGTTTTTTGTTTGAGTTTGTTTGTAGTGAACGCTGGATGCGTTCTTTATTCTCGGTGCTATCAAGGCGTGCTACGCTGTACGCCCTTTGAGAACACTTTTTATTGTCGGATATAGAAAGGCGCTAAATATCGCCAAAACTGAGAGAAGAGTAGGCGGACATTAGGATTTTTTTTTGCTAAATATTAACGTAAAGGTGGTGGTGTGTGCAGTGCAGTGCTATGCTGTGCTGAGCTGAGCTGAGCTGCTCCGAGCTGTATACTATACCTATCATGCGTTTTGTTTTTCTTTATTGATTGTGGCTCATCGTTCCGCCTGTTAGATTCTTCCACCAGTGAACAACGCGCAGCACCAGTTAAAAGAAAAAATCAAAGAAAAAAACACATGATGTCTTATGATTTAACGGTCGAAAAACAATGTCAATATTTGATTGATGTCGATGCTGTTGTTTGATATTAACTTGAAGATAGCGTTCGAAATTGCCATCAAGTCATTGATTCTACTGCGCGCATACAATAGTCTTACTCGACTCGTTCAAAATACGATTACAAATATAAAATACATTTCATATTTATTTTATATATATTAGTGTAAAGTGGTAGAATTAGATTTCAAGAATATTTACTTTAGTTCTCGTGGAATAGATTCAATGTTTGTTTCCGTAGCACTTCGTCGTCATTTACTCGTTCGAACGTGAAAGGATGAGACTGAAAATATGCTGCAGATTATTTAATGAACATTTCCAACTGCTTTATCTGTACTGTTTTTGCTACTTTATCTTAAAATCATTATGGACCATTCTGAAGCTGTTCGTATTAACTGTAGTTGAAAGTTATAATATGCACATTAATGAATAAAATGTTATTTGCATATTCTACTTACTGCGGGGCTATCCACGATTGTTTGTACAGTACATTTATTTGTGTCTGTGTGTGTAACGTGAACGTTATTACATTCAGATGCACTTTCATATACCCACTCAAATTATAATAAACATAACACGGCGGGTGAAAAAGTAATACGAAATATTAATTCATGAATAATGTACACCGAAAATGAACTGATGCAGTTTTCACAGATTATTGACATACGAAAGGAACGAGTTTGCTCCGTTTAATATTTTCAATTAATGCTAATTAATGTTGATGTATGAAATATGCATACTAGATTTACTTTATAAATATCCACAACCTAGTAATGCTGCCCGTAGCTAGGGTGAATATGTACGGGCAGATGTTGGAAAGCATTCCTTCCATTTGCTATGGAGATGAAAAATTCTACGTTCAAACCAGTACACGGCAAAATCTCAGCTTATTTTTTCTGCAAATCATTGATCAATAAAATTCACATTAGTGTACAATCTGTGCTGTGGTTCTTCATTTAATTTCGTTTATATTTTAAACTTTAAATTCACTAATTCTTCAATGAGATCCTCAGCAACAACAAATGAAATTAGATCAAACCGGACAACGAGATAGATATGAAAGTACGGTTTAGTGTGTATCTAACTCTTTATTGGAATTAAAGAGAACTTATTGTTGTAACAATGTAAGATTCATAGTTTTAGAAATAAAAGCTACTTGTATCCTGTATAATATTTGCCCCTTTAGAAGTATAATCCTTCTATCGTGACGGACATAAAATTTTAACAGCTGTCGATTTCCAGTAAATTCGAAGTGTAGATACAGTGCAAACGCAGTAGGTTGTATGTGTATGTGATGCGATAACACTCGTTGTTGTTACTGTGTACAGTTGGAAATGCAGTGGCTACTTGTGCCGACTTGTGTGAACTGGTTGGTATGGCTACTACTACCTAGCTCTTTCAGCAGTTCTCTTTGGCTAACTTTTGAACATATACTATTCGTGTTCATTTCACTTTTAGGTTTCGTGCTCCTTATTGTTTTCGTGGCACGGTCGTGTTGTGTTCTAGTTTGTTCTTGCGCGCGATAACCACGCGAATTCCGCGTTGTAATAGATTTAAAAAAAAATAGCTTCAAGGCTGTTATGCAAGTTTCAACCACTAATTACGGGGTACTGAACCTAATTTCACTAGTAAAATTTACTTATTTTCCATGTAAATTAGTTAGGGTTTCGAGATATCTAGTTGAAAACTTTAAATATGGAACAAGACGGTTTGTTAAAAATATAATTATACCACAGAGAGAGACAAGATGAAGTACCTTGCAGAAAGGCTGACGTGTATGTATATGGTAGCGCGTTACTACATAACCGATCGCAAATCACTTTAAGTATTATTGACTTTTCAGCAATTTGCTCTTGATAACCGTGAAGGTACAATGCGATTCTCTTTATCGCATTATGTTACTTGTTATACCAACCTTTAGTTAGAATTTACACAAGTACCAACATATAGCTACTCTATTATCTATTTCATGTAATATGAACTAAATAATTGTTATGCACCTAAATATGATTTCATAAGAAGAAATTTTGGAGAAGTGCAATATTTTCGTTAACGTTGTCAAGAGTATGTATTTGCGTGGCGAATTTTCATAATTTCTGCCGACGCAGTTTTTCTGTGAAATTTCTAAAATATGTACTTGATATTTCTAAAATTACAGCACTTACGGCAGATGACGACGCCGATGACAGATGAGTCGCGGTTCGTGTACACGTATGTATGTACGCATATATTAATATATGTCCCCGCGTCTACATTTATATATTGAGAATCTGATGTGTACGTGTACGTGTACTATGTGTACGTACGGTTGGTATAGTACGATATGCCGTCGCACCGGGTTTCACTCCGTCGAAGCTATAGATTAAATGCTTTGTTAGCAGCGTGTCATGTTGATGCTTAATTACTGAAATGACACTTCTCCCGTAGAATGTGTTCATGTATGGTCGTGCTTGCTTTGTTTCTGCATTAAACGTCAACAGCAAATCATTTAAAATTTTAACAGCGCACTGTTTTACCGCAGCCGACGCGTAATTTTTAATTTACATCATCGCACCGTCTAACGTTCACGCGTGAACCTCAAGCAAAATATTCTGGCAATGATAAGGAAGTTTATATACGTATATTGACTGCATCATTATCAAGTTTACGTGAAAGATGTGAAAACTACTATTCTATGCAAGTTCCACCTTCTGTTTAAAGTTTTTGTTTTACAGTTCGGAACTTTGTGTGTGTGTGCAAACAATTCGAACCTGGCAAATACACCGCTTCGTTCTGAACTTGTCTTTTCAAGTTTTCGTTTATGGCTTATGGCATTATGATTACGGTAAGACGTCCCCCATAGACATATGATTTCTGTGGAAAAGTAATGTGGCTGTCCGTGTCGTTATACGGAATGTTCATGTTGGAGAGCGCTATATTTAACAGAATGTTTCTGACACTAGCTTCAAATTTCAAATGGACTAAATGTGATCCGTACATGGTGAGCCGGTAGTAGTTTTGGTGCTTACTTAGCAAGAATGGAATTAGTTCTATTAATCTTGCAAGACAGTCTAAAAGACGGGATATGTTCGGACAGCATTCACAATGCGCATTGGACGCGTCATTTAATACCCTGGCTTAGAATACACGACAGTGACGTGCACCAAAGAGTTGCACCTTTGTTTACATTCTGCCTATTTACATATGCCAGTACATCGGTGAATCGCAAAGCAAACGCAAATATCACACGCTGATATCCACACATATATATTGCGAGTATTATTTTACTTATATATCTGTATCTATCTGGCTTCTACATGTTGCAATCAGTTTCATGTTATACCGTTACAAAATATATAATATTTGCAGATGATTGCATCTGGAGTTTATATAAAGCGTGAGAGGAAATGAATATCTGTTCTAAATAGGATATAACTACGTATATTTTAATGAAACTTTCTGTTGGTTTTTCTTCTATACTCAATGTTTACATTTACATGGAAGAGAGAGAGTGTGTGTGTTATCTCTGTTTTGTTGTGGTATAGATATATGGTTTTGTATGTCAGTCAGCTGTACTAGGTTGATGAATTAATTATTAGAAACTTGTGTCCAGTACATTGGACGCGCGTGGAACGACTCTAATTATAGATAGACGTTCCTGAAGTCCATCTGTTTTCCTGGAATAATGGAACTACATTTACTACTAACGGTTATTCTACTACCCACAATTGACAAACTCAATATTGAGGGTCCGTCAAATTAAATATTGACATTTGTCTATTCCGGATATCTTCGGAACAGGCACATGTACTACAACGTCCAATTTTAACTTATAAATAAGCCGTCATTCGCTTAAATGTCAGCTTCGGTAATCGGGGAATTCGAATCGTGTTGCTCCGTGTCACTGCGGCGCCGTTAGGTAAATGTATATACATGCTGACTTTCATGTATGTGTATCCGTGAATATCTTTAATTTCGTTAGTAACTTGTTTCGTTACCGGTTAGTCATTTTATAATTTGTCCAACAAATTAACTTACAGCAGAACGATTCGCATATACGCCGGTTTACTTTTATACATTTGCAAAGTGTGTACGCACCAGTACACACAACTGTCAAATATTGTTGCAACATTTAACAGTAAATGTAGGTCCATTCAGTTCACATGTGATTTCGTGACTTAGTTCTGAACACGAAGTAAAGTGTGAAAAGTTTTTAATTTCCTACTGGCATGATTGTGCAATGACTGTAATGTAGATATGATTTGATTATATTATTTCTAATTTGCAATATCTTGTCTATGTAACAGAATATATATGTGTGTGTGGATAATTACTTGGCAAATTGATTCTGCCGTGGATCGCTGTTTACTAATATATGGTTCTGTTTATCGAATCAGGACTGCCAAAGTTGGTTGGCTGCTAACATAGGGTTTGTCCCGTCAAACACAGAGGCATAGAGTTAGCCGTTCATTATTTATAAACGAGAATTGTGCAAACTGACGCTGTGTACTGGCTCGCCACCCTTATGCCATTGACTTCATCAGTCTCCGATATGCCTTACTGGATTCCCGGCTTGTTTATGTTATATACAGTCCGTTATTAAATTGTTACAGTTTTCACCCGATAATTATAACTTGATCGAGGGTAAACCACTAAATCATTGCTTAGCTATATAACACCTAACACGTTCTAAAATTATGCGTAATTTATATAAGCACATGTCTTGTGTTTGCGGTAAACATTTGCTATTTGCATAGAGATAAAAGACGTAGAAACTCTTCGTTCTTGTTGTTTTAGTGCGAGAGAGTTTAACAAATTTGTTTGGACATAAATTTCCACTAGCTGTAGCTGTTCGTCTCTCGCGTGACGTGATGGAATCTTATAGTTTCTAATAGATACATTAGCAGAGGAAGTGAAATATCCGCACACATCCAGAGGGAGCTACAGTGGAATGAACTGGCAAACCTAGCCTAACCCTTGTGCGTGACGCCGGTATTGACTTAGGCGGACCGATGTTCATACTGGTTTAGTGCATCCTGTGCTTTTTACATTAAATCTGTTACTGAAATCTCATTGTTCGCTTCTGACTACATGGCCATCATGTCACGTGCTTAGCAGTTCATCAACTATATACATGTATATTTAAATACATACCCATACCCATACACATACACATGCACAGGTTACACACTCACTTATCTTCACTTCTAATCTTAAAACGAAACAAAAAAAAACAGAAATAATCACAATATGAAATGTCATATTTTAAATCTTTTTTTTAAAATATATAGCAGACTTGTATTTATGAATATGAACAATATTGAACTAGTTCACCTCGAAATTTTTTGTTTCACTTGGCAACAGTTTAGAACGTGTTAGGTGTTAGATATAAAATAAAGTTGTTCTCACATATTTAGCAGATGTTTTTCGAGTTAATATTATGCATATATATGTATGTTGTATTTATTGGTGATGTGTATATTATTGGCTGTAATATAATTTCTATATTATAATATTAAATCATCTTTGCTGAAATGTTCTTTGTATAACCACAAAGCACTGCATTACGTAATAGTTTCGCTTGTTGTAAGCTCGCAAACTATTCCTTTTTGTCCACTACAGTGTAGTGTCGTGCATCTTTGGCTTGCGGTCAATGCATTCCACATTCCTATCATTTATTATTCTGCTCATGTGTGTGCGTGTGTGTTTGTACGTAATTATATTTATTTTGGCTATATTTTTCTTTTTGTTTATTCTTAACACTAGAACATTTCTGCATTATAATATATTGCTAGTACAGTGGAATAAATGTACAAAAATATATTGCTGTTTTATTTGACAATATAAATACTGTTAATTCGTGTTGTAAGATTGTTAGAAACATGCGAACGTAAGCTGTTGTGAATCCGGATGGTGATTCAGGTATAACATTTTAACACTGTGTATTATGGAGTTACCAGGTATAGAGGATTCGTAGAACTGTGCATGTGGTATCTTGTGACGTATGCGAAACAACTTGACCAGACATACAATGTCCAAGGCATATACAGTGTGTCTGGAAAATATTCATTACTCCTTTGTTCCTGTAATCTAGGTAATGCCGGATAGTTAATAATTAAATCAAGCATTTATTATACATATATAAATGAAATTCTAGTTTATTTCATTGTTTGATATTTACTTTGTAAATTTGAAGGGAACTAAACAGATAATATCTAATATGAATGGCTAATATTTTCGGAATGTTTATTCAGGTTTTGTAAATACATAGCTCATCTATGGATGATGCCTGTATACGTGTGTGTGTGTGTGTGTGTGTGTATAGGTACAATATAAAGTTAATAGACGAGTGACTGGATGTTTAGGATAATTGTGCTTGTGTGATGATGTACGTTCGGTGTGGAGATTCAGTGCTGCGAGCTGCGGCCACATGCAGAGGTGGGTTGCTTACCCGTGGTTCGGTTCGTAACTCTCACTAATCTGGAATTTATGGTACTTCAAGAGAGAGAGAGAGAGATAGATAGATTGCATTCTTTAGATGACAGGGCATTATTGAAGAATTGTACTGAACATACCTATACATATAATATACGAATACTTATGTATACCTCTGCCGTGACACTGGTGTAGCAACGAATTTCTTTCAAGATACTCTGTTGCACACAATTTGATAACAGAGGAACCTGTATATGTGTATACATACATAGTTACCAGTGTGCCGTATGTACTTGTCTACAGAACCGAAACAACATTATTCTCTGTACTTGTTATAAATTAACTTGCCGTGGCCATATTTCTTAAAATGTAATGTAAATTCTACATTCAGTTTAGATAAAAATGACTACATCTCCATTTAAAATACGAATACATCCTTTATTGTTCGCACAGCGCATACTTTACTTATACTCAAGTCTGATAAGATATTTATTACATTTTACTTACTACGTGCTAAACGTTATATGGTAATTAATGAAACGCATTAAATGTATTTTGTAATCTGTGTTCACTGCATGTTTACGGTTTGTTTTAACGTGAAACTTGTAAACCGATACTTTTACAAAATTATCCCGGATTATAGGTGCACAGAGAACCGTACTGATGATCAGATTATCTTTGTAAATTGGCTCGATCAGTTCTGTCACAAATACATGTACACACACGTATATAAATTAAATTAATAGTCTCACTTTTATGTATAATTCTGTTATCATTTTGATATCGGATAATTTAGGTTCATTGAACCCTCTGTAAATAATAATTTACAATAGTTTTTTTACATTTTCAATCCGTGTACAGAGTGTACAAGGAATTATACCATAAAACAAAATTTCGTTATCTTCCGAAGAAGATATTGTGTGGCGCACGGTCCATTTGCGTGGACGTTGGACGGTCTAGCGACGTTTATGCTCTTTTAGTGTTTTTGTCAGGTGAATAATTGAATATGTCCCTGTATCTAATCTTCTTCTCTTTTTTTTAAAGCTTGTCCTTCAGTAATTTTATGGTTTTAATGCATATGTCGTATAGATAATCTATTAGCGGCTTTGGTTTTGACCGTGCGTCGGCACAGCCTAACCCCTCGCTCTATGTACCTGTAAACTTGTATATATATATGTATGTATGTGTGTACATACATACCAACATAATCTGATGTTATACGTGGGCCGGCCAGCTAGCCAGTACAGACTAGCTTGGACTAGCAACGACCCGAGCCGGCTGAGTCCCGTTGCACGCCGCTGTGCGCGGTACTACTACTACCGTGCGGAAAATTAAAGCGTGCTTATAAAACATTTGCGCATGAATCTGTAAGGGGAAAATAATCTGGTGTTGTTTAAAATAATTTCAGTAATGGGTGTGTCACCTTTTATAAGTTCACGTGTTGTAGTTAGTTGACTAACATTATGAAAACAGAAGGGCCAGCCAAGCCAGCCAGTCAGCCGGTCGGCTAGACAGCATATAAAATATTCGTGCCATGATATATAAAACTTATAAAACCCCTACTAAATTACACTCATATTCAACTTTTTCACGGAACTGAAATAATTTATTTAACTAACTAACTCTAATGTCTATTAGTAACCATTCTTCATTGTTTTTTCCTTTCCAGTACTGACAGAATTACTTTCATGTAGAATTTATAATGTAAATCATTTGATACTTACTAAGATAAATTAAATATGATGTCTGTGGTATTTCAGTTATATTTCGGAATAGCTGACAATTACTGTTTGACTATATTTCTGATATAATTGAAACTGTCATATTTCTTCAATATTTCACAGTAAACTTTCTAATCTTAGACTGAAATCTGGTTTGCAAGTAACAGACTTAAGCTATTGCTAATGTAAGACAACTTATGTGACAGTTTCAGTGTATGGTGGTTTCATGCATATAATAGAATTATTCTGCAACTGATTTATGTTATGAGCAAAGTAACTCAACTGACTTAGTTCTATCTTGTTTACTTTGTTAGGAAAGAGTAGAATACAAGTTTAAATGCATATGATAATATGAAACAAGAAACATGAACACAGATTATAGACTGAAATGGCGTCTATGAAAAAATAAAAAACTACTACCAATGAGATTTGAAGTTTATGTTAAAAAGTTTGTAGAGTGTAAATGCCGAAAGTGCTGGTAGTATTCACACGTAATTTAATTCAAGTCAGTTTTATACGGACAGGCAAAAGAGCTTCTCACTCATAAGGAAACGAATGTTTGCTAGCTGACTGGAACATCAACATGAATTATGAACCGGGACTATTTCAGTTACGCGAGAGGTCACCGTCAGGTCGGTCATGTGTCCATTGTTGATGCCAGATCGTGGAATTTTATGCGAAGTTGTAGCGCCGCGAAACTTGATTGTAGACCATTTGGAATGACATACGTTATCTTTTTTTTTCTTACTCCATGCCGGACAATTACCGCGTAACTTTCATGTGTGAACTTGAACTATTTCGGAACTGGATTTTTTTTATATAAAACATTAAATTCTAACATCGTGCACGGATTCTTTTTACCGCTGTCACTATTTATCAAGTGAGAAGTAATAAAAACAAAGAAATGAAGTATATTATGGACTATGCGTTACAACGAGTATGTTCCCAGGACTTGTATTCAAAGATTCTTGGAATATTATGGTTGCAAAATAATTGTAAATTTACAGGTAATGATGTTTAAAAATGTCCAGATGGACAGGAAAAAACAAAGTATGAGAATGTGCAGATTCAGAGGAAACCGAAACATGATAATGTGCAGATGTTATATGTCGTCTAAATATTATCGTTTAAGGTTCATGTATTTCTCTAGAAAGAAAAAAAAGCATGAAGATTTCAATCTTAAGAATTGACAAATAACTACACGAGATGTGTAAAGGCATTAGTTATTAACTAACTGTACAACGAATAAAGCATGTATATTCTAATTAATGAAATTGGTTTTTCTGAACACATTTGTGCCTTTACAACGTTGTATAGAACCAATTTTTTCACCGTATAATTTGTTAATATTTTCAATAGAGATAATAAGGCCATTTAAATGAAAAATGCCATATGAACAGTCATTAGCCATTAAATAACTTGTAACAAAAGATTTGGCAGAAATACTATACTTTATTTCTGAACAATAAATTTCATTTCAGCATAGAAGGTTTGAATTGATCATATTTAGCTTTGTATTGGTGTATTACTAATTAACTGTACTATGTGGTGAATTTGAACATACATTGACGCACTGTGTGTGTGGAGCCATGGATGAATGAATTCATTCTAGAAATATGTATGTACGTAGTTGGTATTTATTTACAGAGAGTGCGTCTACCTAACAACGTAGTCTTTTGCCGTAAACGATTTTTATTCTTTCAACTTTGTTGTACGTGTACTCTGTCGTCGAGTTTAACTTAACATCCAACCAGCAAAGCAAGCAACCCCTACGTTGCTGCAAATCCTCTATAGAAAATCAGTGCAATGTTGTATGTGCATGTACATGCATGGTATGTATGTACGTACGTACGTACGTATAGTGTCACACCGCATATATGCATGGGGGTTTCCTGCTGCACTTCCCGATATGATCCTGGAGGGGGAGGGGTTAGAGAAAGGGTCGGTATGTCGTGAGGGTGATGACCCCTCAAGTACTGACACACTGCGTATTCATTATTTCACATTTCTACTAAGAAAATACTTAAACAAGAAACTAACCTTTAACTAATACATATTTGTACACATCGTATCATGATCATTAGTAAGTTTTATTTCTGTTTATAACGGATGAAGTTCGCTGGTGAATATGATTAAAATAATAACTAATAGATGATGATAGTACGTGGTGTTCATTGATTTTGGTACAGGCATGTTTGTTGTTGGCAGTGTAAAAATGGATCTAGTATGGATTGGTTTTTCATTGTGTGAATGTTTTTTAGTGATGGTTTATTTATTGAGTCGAGCTTGCAGACGGATCGACCATCGACAGGCAAAGAGCGAACTTGCAGATGAAAGCATTGAACTCATGGAAACAAATTCTTTTCTCATTTATCATGTGTCTGATGTGAGGCATTTGAAGTTTGATGTCTTCTCTCTTCGCTGTGTGTGTGTGGTTGGTTATTCTTTCACTAGGAAGATGTGTTGTTGCCGAAATTAACTGAACCCATTTCCTGTTCAGAGTGTATCCATTGTGTAATGCACTGCAGGTTCGCTTTACGCTGTCGAATTTTTTTCCACAAAAAATACGACGTTATTTATTTTCACGTTTTAATACGAAGCCATTCGTTTAGTGCTACATGAATTTGTTTTTGTTGTTGTTGTTGTTGACAAATGATTACAGCTCTGGCAGAAGTGTATGAAATAATTTGACGTTCCTTATGATTTGTGTAATTGAACTGGGAGATCTAGAGTGTAATATAGAACAGGCTAGTAAAATTTCTTAGTGCCGGCTCTGAAGTCCGTCAGTGGTAACAGCAAGTAGTAGCGGCAGCCAGGGTTGAAGGTTGAAAAAAGCGCAAATAAATTGCTGTGCCTTTCGGTAATCATTAAATTTACTTGATGTAACTGTGGATTCCAAATAAATAAAACATTTTTACAAAGTTGAATTTAAATTGTACGTTTGCCTAACAAAACAACGAAGACAGGAATGCATTTCGTTGTACGTTTTATGTTGGCATTGTATTCTTGTTGTAAATTGTAAAGCAAGGGTGATGTTGCATAGCAACTTAAATACGACTTGTTTCGCCTTTGTACCGTGCACCGTACACAAATTTACAAGTGGTCCAACGTGCATCTCCCAAGATTGGCATCGTCATTATTTGTGGCACGTTGCCTTCGTCCGTCTAGCGTACTGATCTCAAGACATTTCCTGTTGCGGATATCCTCCTCAGGCGTACAATTCCCCACTCGTGCAACTTTGCATCATTAATTTCATTTCCGTACGGAATATTCTGTTTACGCAGAAAAACACAACATATCCTTATAATCACTGATTTACTAACCATTGTGAAAATAAGGAACTTCCTGTTCTCTCTAGGTTAGTTTTACTGGGATTCGAACCAGTAGCACTATCGGATGTATTATATTAGCCAACTATTGATGTATATACAGAGAAGAGCATTGTACAGTGCGCAGATAATGATAATATTGCTCATTTCAGTCAACGACAAATCATAATTTCATCATAGATCTCCTAGCTCTTACTATCACCAAGTCACTGTGATCATGTATTTTACCATAATGTAATTAATTTACTTGTATTGATTCGGGCCGTCTGACGGAGATTTTAACGGTTCGGGATAAGTTTTTCTTCTGCTCAACACAAGAATTTCATGCGTGATCATTTGTTATCGTACTAAGAATCATATGTCTGAATCATGTGCAATGCATATATTAGTTAGATAATGAACTCAAGGATGCTTCTGAACGTACCAAACATATTTTTTTATTCAACAGAACCGGTTTGTGTAGTTAATATTCAGAAATCCGTTTTGTCATACAATATTCGCGAAATATTACTGAATCATGATAATGCTTTCAGCTAATAGCAAAACATTCGCTACGCATTTCATTTATATTTTACTACTGTGAGCAGTGAATTAAAAACATATTAAAACATGTTGCAAACGCTGGAAAAGCTGAATGTTTGTTACAAAACAAGCTGCAACACGTACATGTTGTGTGTTGTGAGTGAGGCGAGGTCGAGTGTTAGGTACGATTGAAACAACGCTGGATTTAGATATCCATGTGAATGTGGACACAGAAAATGGAGGGTTTCCTGAAGGCGGGTAAACATGTTAACCATCCAACTGCGTTGTCCATCCGTGTTAACCGCGCGCCGAACAACGATTAAGTATAAACGTGCCGAGTTTAATGCCTTCTCACGTGTGTCCCTGAGTCACCTCCGCACACCTCGCTCACAACGCCAAATCATGCCGTTCAGCCAACATGCTGATAGCAAAATTATACTCCTTGATAATTGTCACAATCTCTACAGTTACATGCACGGTTTCATTTTATATTTTAGATAATCGTTATAAGAAAATATTATCTCAGAATAGAATACTCGTATGTACGTATAAACAATCACTCACTCCATGTGTACAAGTTTTGTAACTATAACTTGCTTAGTGTCAAATAAATCGATCACGTGATACATGTGTTTTCAAACATGAATTCATCAATCATAGGTGACTCTAATAGATTGAGGAAAGAAGTTAGTGTTATCTAAACTTTTTAGTTTTACTTACCAAATTATTCAGTTCACATCTAGTGTCATCTATTTTCATATTGTTAGGAAATTTATCCCGCATACGTCATCTGTAACAAGAAGATGATTGTAAAGAAAGGTACGATTGGCAAAAATACATATTTAGTTATGGGGTAACTCTCTCTTTACATCTGCAACTGAAAGTCGACTCAATTACAACGATGCATGACTTGCAAACAACGAGTTTACCTAAGTGGTAGTTATATCACATCGGTAGATACATACGTACGTACGTACAGCTTCAGCTTACCAAACCGGCATGTAACTTACATATAAATTATAAATGAAATTAAAGTACACATTTATAATACAAATATAGCATTACTCTACAGTAAACAACTTAAATAAACGTGTGTGTCTACTGGACTTTACTTGTTAGTCCAGTGAAATTAGATGTTAAAATATGTCAATAATATTATTGTACATTTTATTATGTTCATATTCATTTTCTGTACGTGGTATATATGGTAGTTTAAAACTTAGTATAGTTATAACACTATCAAAGAGATATGTACAGAAGTATAGAATATATTCAGTATGACGTCGAACAGTCTATGATTCTGCATACTATTACACTGTACAGTTCCATTGACCCTTTTGCTTTTTTTACTCTTGTCATGTCCAAGCAAGACATTGAACATTTATCTAGAACTAAACATTGCTTTTACATTTGAGTCGTGCATCTCTACGGAATGACGGAACACCTTGAACTAGTTGCGACCGATCAGTACCATTCATTTCTGTCCGAACAACATTTCACTATACTGTTACAATAACTATGATTCCGGTTGTCCGATATTAATGTGTCTATTCAATTCTGTACTCGTTCTATACATTTCGTGCTACTTTACACTGTATTTAAGAAAGTAGAGAGGTTGGATTCATATTAAAACAATTACTGAAGCAGTGACATAGAAAAAAAACCTTTGTTTTTTTATATAATAAATTATGTATTTATTATCAGTGTAGACTACCTTCCGAGAAAGTTAGATTTTTACCACGAATTCATTCTACGGTGATACTGAACACATTTTTTAAATGATAACTATAAAATGTACAATGTTCTTTGTAAGGATAACCCATGCAAGTATTCCTTTATATAAAGAATATAGTACAAGTACGAAAATAAAGAAAGTAAAATATAGAAATATGTTCCTTTGTGAATAGTGTCAAGAAAAATAGTTGAGTGTGTATTCTTCCAAGAAATGACTCAAACGAAAAGACATATATCATTTCGTGAAAACGGATTATCGCAAATGGCCGCGGTCGAAATAACATACCGCACCTCTACAAACATTTGCTGTTTATTGAACAACTTTTAGTTCTTTTTTATTTTTCTTTAAAAATTTTTCTTATTAGTTACATGCTGATTCAAACGTCGATGGAACTAAGAACATACAATATTCAATTAAATGTTTTTATTCTGTATGTACAATAGATATTTTTCCAATATAATTGGTATTGTTCGTTATTTTTGAAAAGCCAGTATTGCGATATATATGTATATATTCTGTGATTGATATAAGTCGATGACATTTGAAGTGGATACAATACTCGTATGTTCAGACGAGCAATTATAACTCAGGCTAGGGTTGCTAATATGTTATTATGAGGAAAATATTTTCATAAATCGTAATATTGAGTTACCTACTTGGAAACGGGCATAAGTAAGCGGCTTTGTGCAACATTTAATAGGAAATAATGGCTGTGCAACTGTTTTCGAGGCATCCTGATTTCATAATGATATTGGACCAGACCGATGCAATGCGAGACTATTTGTATAACAAGCTTTCTTATCTTCTGCCGCGGACAGTAGCAAGCCGCGACTTGTAGCATCGCTGCAATGCTGTTACCTTTGTTTTATTTATGAGATATTCAAAATAATTCATGATATTATTATAATAAACACAGTTTCACCAGGTTTCTTCACGTTTTTGTCAGTTCTTATTGTATGGAAATCCACTCACAACCTGGCGTTTTGCACTCTGATATGCGCTGATTTAGGGCCTGAGTAAGCCAAGTTGAGAGATTGTTGGCAAGACAACTTTTCACTAAAATATCTTATATGAACTGAACTCCGCGATTCTCCTTTGTTTCAGGAATTAAAATTCTGTTTATTTATTTGTCAGTAAATGTTAATAGTCAATCAGTGAATGTATCGTGTTTGAAAGTAACTAATCTCGATATTTTTTGTGAAATCAGTTATATTGAATTGATCTGATATTACTGGGTTTAAATTCACAAACACACACACACATGTATAAGTGAAACGATTATAATTAATTACAATTATTGTTGGTGCGGTTGCGTGAATAATCAAGTATGTTTAAAATTGTAAATAACCGTATGTTTACGAACGAACGTTTCGTGAAATGTTGCCTCGCTTCTGTGGTCATAATTGAATCCTTAAAAATCGTTCGGCTTAGTGTAAATTTAATTTTTATAGCTTCGGCCAATTTGGTATTGCAGTTAATTAAGCCAATTTAAATTCTGCATATATATTTGTTTGATTTCGCAAGTAATTGTTTGAATTCTTTATGAAATGAACTTTTGTGAAAAATGTTGCGTACATATTGAAATTTATTTCACGCGTCACAGCCACGCAGTAAATATGAAAAATAAAATGAAATGTAGTTTGTGTTTGCACACTGGAGTAAAATGAATGGACTTGATGAAAGAAATGTGTTCGTTCTATGAAGAGAGCGGAGACTGTTGGAATGAGAGCAATGCAGTGCAGTTGTACGCCAGAAGTTTGGGAAGATTCGTTGATGATTGTAATTCGAAATGCTGTTGCATCACGGGCCGCTCGTTTGATCTCTCGCGCATTGTAAAACTTATTTCAGCTGTGTTGTTCTTACATGGCCACTGAAGGCGGCCGCATTGGGCGTGAATAAATTTGGAAAATATTACTGTGGCTTCGTTAACGAGTTTCGTACATGGAAGTATTTAACTTGTAATGTATATACGAATACTTGCGAACGTACGCGAACTTCACTCGCGTCATTTCGGTTTTCTTTGTTAAAATCTGCAAATTGTATGGAGTGTTGTGGAGTTGAGTACATGTTCTCTACTAATTCCTAACTTACAATGTTCCACTCTTCAACTACCACTTTTACATTTTCGCTTGTTTAGTTATTTAATTATTATATAACAGCTTCTGTTTTTTCACTTGTAATTAGTAAATTTGTTTATGTTCATGTTCATTAACAAAAGTATACTTGTACAAGTAAGATCTCTGTCTATTAATTTCTATCTCTGAGTGAAACTAAAGCATTGTTTATATCCGTATTAGATGTTTGTTCTAGGCATAGAAGCAAATAACATCATCACACTGTTCACTATAATCATATATGTATATCTTACGAAAGTTAAATAGAAGTATCTTGTTTTTAATAGAAACTACAATGTAAATAGTGAAATATGTACATATGTTGCTAGTAGGGCTAGTTTTGACAGTTTACTGCACTGGACATTAACATTATAATTTTGCGGAAATTAATTACTAATTGAAATATCTGTGTGTGTTTTTTGTTTTTGTTTACAGTAGTAAATATCGGATAACGTGTATAGGTGATTGAAACTATTACAGAACAGGCATTAAATTTAAATGTAACATTTACATTTGCAATGCATGTTTGCAATGTGTGAACGTTAATTTGCAGTGAATAAGGTACGTGAATTCAGTGAAATAAGTGAATTTCATGGTTATATAAAGGGCAATATTCGTTGTTGTCCGATGCAAACAATCGGCTGTAACACCGGCTGAGTCGTATCGGGTGTTGAACTTGCATATGTATGTGTATGTGTGTAACGTGTTACAAGCTACACGTGGGGTCAGACGTGAGGGGACATACTGAAGGTGGTGCAGTGGAAGCTTGCAATACCACTCGCTGTTTCTAATTGCCGATAGGTTTTTCACGCGCATATGCGTGCGTCTGTATCTCTGTTATTTCACGGCTTCAGGCTCGTTCTCAGGAAACTCATATTCACGGTTCATTCTACATTTGGAGACGTTTAAAAATTACATTTGCTATGTATGTTTACGTGCATGTATATTGATTATAAATCATGTTAGGTTACAGTTCGACATTTGCAATAGTACGTGCATTACCCATAACGTACACATAGTACAGAATCCCGAGTACAGTTTCTCGTACATACAGTTGTACAGCGGGAACATCATCCTTTAAAATAGCTTAGATCCGTGTTTCTAACTTGTAATCCGCCGATTAGCACT
>JAGJTL010000016.1:4221372-4232236 GCA_022063505.1 Calosoma granatense
ACAAAATAGTAATATGCATGTTAATCAATATAACGTAGATAATGGTACAGACAGTGCACTGTAGCTATTATAATTTCGGTAAAAATTTCACCTGATTCGTGTGAATTATTTCAAGCTGTTCAATCGTAACGAGTTAGACTAGCAAGAATTTGTTAGAATTGATTTTATTATAAAAGAATGTCTGCTAGTTAGTTCGATGGTGAATGTTTATTATTCAGGTATGTTATTTTAACACGAAGTCTTGTATTTTTAATGCGACAAGATTTTTATTAACATTTCAGACGCGTCGACTATTTTGTTTTTGTTGACAACAATTTTCTATTTTGTAAGAAATTCTATGTTAGAAAATTTCACTTAATAGACAAATATTATGCTTGCCGCTGGTGTAATTTCAAGTGATTGTTAATAGTTAGTGTAGTTACATCAAATACTATAATTAACCGTATATCTGACATAGTATAAGTGAATATTGTCTAGATATAAATGTATGTATCTTACTGATCACCTTTCAGTGTTAATGGCCTACAATTAATTGGTTTAAGTGTTTTTAGAACGTTAACACTAAATGAATGAATGTGAATCGTGAGTCCATCATGTGCGGACACGGCAACTGATCATGACAAACATTCACTTGTCTGATGGCGATTTCCGCTATTTCAAATGCTTGTAAACCATGTCTGATATCCTGTATACATACATATGTTCAGTAGGACCGCTATTTTACACAAACTTAGAATGTTAGAAAATGCAAATGGAATTAAAATCGTAATAAATAGAGACGTTGCAATGTGAGACTCTTATTTTGTGCAAGTCATTGTTTGTTCAACAACAGTTTATAGGCAGATATGTAGTATGAAACGAACCAGAACGATTTGTCGTAAAAGAATTGATCCTATGGAATGAACAATGAAAAATATCATGCACATATCGTAACAATAACATCGTTACCGTATAATTCGCATGCGTTCTTAGCCACGTTAAGAGACCAAATGTATGACGAATTGATTGTGCTTTTCATAACAGTATTGATTTATAATTATTGGATTGTGTGGTATTCGTTCCAGTTTTCTGTGTTTGCCATTGTATTGGCCATCGTATATGCGAGGTAGTTATGCATTTCTGCCATATTCCTATTAACGTATACAGCTGTCAGACATGGGGTACTGCTGTTTATTAAATCTGTGATTGTTACAAGTCAGTTTGAATGGTCCGTTCACGTGTGTAAAACAGCAGCAAACATAATGTAACATGCATGGTCTACTTTCCATTCTAATTGGACTACACGTTACAAAAGAAAGATATTCGCTTCGCGTCTCGTAATTTCGGTTTCTTTACGACGTTATGTTATTGCAACACAGATGTATTATTCAATTGCATTATATTTTATAGCCAATTTCACGATTAACTTGAATTTGTCCAACTGGACTGAACCAATCACAAACAGTTCATATTTCATTATATGACGATATAAATCAAACATGCTTTACAAATTGAATCGTTCACCTTTTGCTTTATTTACCTGTGAAAATAATTGCAGCGTTCTGATAAGCTCGTTTATTATATAGGTATTTTATTGATATGATGAAATATAATGAAATACGATACGATACGATACGGTACGGTAGGGTACGAATATTCTATCGTTTTCCGTTTCTTTACATACATAATGAATCTGCAATAATAATATGAGTCATATATTATATTATGTTAACACATTGTTTGTGACTGGCTTTTGCTATGGTTGCTCTGAATTTGTATTTCCGCGTGGTAAACAGTAAAATAACACATACAGAGCGTTATTTATTCGTTTAGAAAAAGATTCTGTTTTATTATTGGAGACATGGTATGTAGTTGGTGTGAGTTATAATAGTTGAGTCGCACAATGGTTGGAGAAGTGATTTGCACGCTATACATATCAGGTATACTGGTCGCATTGTGTCATTCATGTTCGTTGTCGCTGAGACAATTACCGCTACATCCCTGTTTGACTTTGTATGGTAGCATTAGCTTTCTATGCAGTAGATTCTGAAACGGAGAGCATTAAAAACGGTATTAACACAACGATAGCACGAGAGAGCCAAACTTCAACGCACTTATGTTACGTTACGTACGTACTTTTGTATGTTAAACGTGCATACATAAATTGGATGTAACATCCTTCGATGTTACTCCGACATTCAACCTTGAAACGAAGCTGTCAGTTTTATTTCGCAATGGCGTCTTGCATGGTAATGCTGATGTTTTTTTCTCGTTGATATTTCCTTTGTATTTACTTGCATTGTTTTTAAAATGTACGTTCTTTTGTCTTTCATGTCTCGAACTCAAAAGCCCACAGTCATTTTGATTGAAGTGAAATGCAAATGCATACGAAATAATTGATAGGCTGGGAACGTAAACGAATTGCATGAAATGCTTTTTATAAGATTTTACTTTTGCGTAAATTTACTTCGTCGTGGAGTTTGACCCACATATATGTATGTATACGTAGGTATCTACAGATATACAAAATAAATATTCATACATACGTTTTATTATTATTCGTAAAAGCAAAACATTGTTTGTATGTATTTCTTGTAATTCATTCGAAAGAAGAGTCGGACAATTAGTTGTGTTGTAAATTCATTCTTATAGTTTATGTAAAATTTGTACAAGTTTTACTATATACAGATATATGTAAGTATGTAAAGAGCGAGAGAATAGTTAATTCTGTGTACACTGCATCTGTAATTCACTTACATGACATATCATTCTTCACGAACTTTACCTAAATATTCATTTCTACCATGTATACTCGAGATATAACGTGTTCCTTCTATTGTTTGCATTGACAGATTGTGAAATAATTTATGCTTCTGGTACACTGTTTGCATTAATTATGAAATAAGTAGGTATATTTAGTAGAAATTTTTATTTACATATAGATATAGTGTACTTTAGATCTGTGCTTCGCAATATTTTCATATCTCTTTTGATAATTTTTTATTATTTGAATAATACAAGTGATTAATTTCAATTGAATATGATGTTTCTTTGTGCCCTGTGCACACCATTAGCAAAAATGACGAATTCAGAATGTACCAGGTTTTTTTGAAAAGGTTTTTTTCGTACTTTTTTTGAAAAAAAAAATTTATTTATCATATTAACACGACCCGTGCCAAGCAACACCAATGCAACCGCTTATCCCCGCTTGCCGCGTGCCTTCGGTCCACAGAGAGACCTGTTTTGCTAAGGTACTTACTGTACTTCACAGTTTTTCTCCAGTGAGATGTAATGGAGTCAGTTTTCGTTTTTATACTCATACAACCATTACTCACGACAAACACAATCCGGCGGGTACATCAGTCAACTGTGAAACATTTTATTTAACAGAACATTTATATTTTCATGCGTTATTTTTCTTAACGAAATGTATTATATATCCACATTCGTAATATGTCAATATGACATTTTCTGTAACGAAACAAGTTGTTCCTTAAA
This sequence comes from Calosoma granatense, assembly GCA_022063505.1. Taxonomy (NCBI): domain Eukaryota; kingdom Metazoa; phylum Arthropoda; class Insecta; order Coleoptera; family Carabidae; genus Calosoma; species Calosoma granatense. Next base: position 4,224,850 of record JAGJTL010000016.1, read on the forward strand.
TGTAGAAATTATATTCACGAATCATGATGATTGATATATTTCATTTTGATAAACAGCTGTAATAATGTCATAATTTGATTTCTGAATATTAGCTCCAGAGGGGTTAAAATTGTTGATGGCAAATTGAAAACAGATGTTATTAATGCAAAATCCTTTTCTTAATTAATTAAAAATTTTATTTTATTCTAACCTTCATTAGAATCATAAAAAGCTAAAAACCGTAATTTATATAATTGTAAATTAAGTAAACAACATATTTATATTAAAATTTAACTGTTACCAATGTAAACATGAAAGTAATATGTTTTTCTAATATTAATGTATAAAATGACGATGTTATGTTTGTAAAAAAAATGCAATATAATACAATTTATTTAAAGTGGAAGTCAATTTCATAATTAATGAATTGATATTAATTCTTCATCGTTTCATTCATGATTCTATTGCTTCTATAGGTTCCTGATTTTCCCATGTCAACATCAATAATTAAAAAATGCTTACGTGTCATTATTAATCATTAATTTTTTGAGTGGGATAGATTAGTGTGAAAAATAAAATGAATGGAAGTTTTGTTTATATCTGCTATAACAGTGTTCATAAAACATTCAAGTTGTTCCTATATTGATTATGTAATATTTTATCACTGATAAATATAACGTGAAAATAATGAAACATTTTATTGAATGTAAACAGTTCTATACGGATTTAATTTCTTTAGAGTTTCTATCTGTAATCCGCATTAGTAGAATGTAGTTTTCAAGTAGAACACAAACATGAAATATGTATTACTTAACAGTGTTTTCATTTCTCATGTATTGTACCAATACATTTATGTCACGGTAAATCTTAAGAATTACAAGATATTAATTTTTCCAAATATGATTACGGATTGTAAATAATTAGGACGTAATGAATGACTTTGCTACTGAAATAACTACCTATGTTATTAAGTGAACATTTAAATGTCAATTAATTATTCGCTTAACACTATTCAACATTACCGTTTACCTTGGAATGTTACCTATAAAATACTGAGTTTTATTATTCGTCAGTATATTCTTATATGTTTTTTTACATTCAGCCACTTACGGAACGATTGAAGAGTTAAAAAACGTATTAAATATATATTTCAGTTCAAGTTATAGAATGTAATCCAGCGTGAAATACTAGTAAAACTTGCAGATGAGGAAAATGAATTGAAGTACTGTTGAAATAAATAAATTTCAAGTATTTTAGGGTATGAATGTGTTTGTTTTTTTGTTGTGTTTGAGGAGAAACGTGAATATAAAAGACGTTGGTTGGAGAAGAATACAGAAATCCGATGGAAGGCGAATGCAATGGCAATGGTAATGGTAATGTTGGATGTACATTTGTTCTGATCCATGAGCAGCGACCATGTTGAATTCTTGTTGAAAGTCTGTTGTCCGGTCTGATTGGGAAACGTCATTGATACATGCATAAACCATTACTTGAAACGCACACTCGCACAGTCGGGCAGGGCCGGGCCGGGACGGGACGGGACGGACACACGGTCTGTTTGTGGTAACGTGAACAGATGTATGTACATACACGGTACACGATTCTATGTTTATTTGCTATTCTGCTTGCACGAGTTCCCGCGACTCCGCCAGTCTCCGTAGTCCCACAATACTGATCGCCTGCGGTCGTCGTTCGATGCCTCTAGTTCGATGAATTTGACGTGACTTTGTTTATGCTTAGCGTGACAAAGCCATCTCAAGTATGCGCGAACGGCAGGTGTACAAAAATAATCACCATGTATCATTTGCAATTTATACTGGGTCATCAGTAAGTGGCGGTTATGTATCTCTCGAGTATATGCACATTGTATTGCTGGATCTACCATAAAATATTAATAACAATGTCGTCATGAGACTGGCTTCGTGTCAGATGAGATGGTTCGAGCATGTTAGATAATGTGCAATGAAATATATATGAATGCATACATATACCTACATAGCATCACGCTAATACATAGTCTTACTACTCGGAATAATAGAAACCTTTTCCTTGTTCCACTCTTCCTATATCCATTTCCAGTTTTACAATATACGTACGTACGTAGTCGTAGATATACCTACGTACACCATATGTCTTCACTATGTCGGATAAACTGTCATCTCTTTACAGAACACATTTCATAAATGTATATGCACAAACAACATTTACTAACTAACGTATTAATTTGGCAGTTTTCAACACTATTCTACTAGCTGCTTACAATTATAGTACCATCTGAAATTCATAAAGAGTTTGAAGATATGTTTTAGTGCGCTGGAAACATGAATATTGTGACAAACGGAAGGCATTTCAAACAGCTGTTCTATATTTAATGTGTAAACAGAAGTAGTATTGAAAGATACAACAGTTATGATGTATGCGGTGTATGCTAAGCTTGTCTTGATCACTGTACTAAACTGTTATTCTTCACACATACACTGTACTATTTAGATACTGGAGATAACTGGAATTAGTATTAGTTCAGTTGTAACTAGTATTAGTACGAGCCATTCAATACTTCTATGCTGTATGTAGTATACTTGTATAAACATGTATGTTACTCATATGTAGTGTAAAGTTTTGCAACTGAGATATACATCGTATTAACATACCTACTCATTTATTTTATTCTTAAATGAGTCATCAATAATTATTAGAAAAAGCGAAGGAAAAGTTTTTCCGAGAAGTAGGCTAGGTAATAGTGCAGAGTAGGCTGTGCACAAATTATTGCTATTTCTAGTAATGGAATCTACATTATTAATGTATCAGGAAATATTGAATAATGTACAATAGTAGTTCTTTATTTGCAATTATATGCAACAGTGCAATTTTGTTATAATTGTTTTTAACATCAGAACAGTTTAAATTATTGATGTTCAATTACAGTATGTCATGAGCATATGACTTTCAAATTGTACATACAGTATTTCGGGACGTTGTTTTTATATGAATAATTCAATTTTTGCTTTTCGTGTTGATTAATTAATAATGTGTAGCACAATTTTATTATTTGTTTGACGTTTTATTTATAAAATCCGTTGCACGATTTGCTGGGATATTTGAAACTAATACATATTTTAATTCGTTAATATCTCTGTACATTTATAACTGTCCATACGAATATAAACTGTATGAGTATTTTCAGTCAGCGCGATGCGCATAATAGAGGCATAACGCTTTTACGTTTTGTTCAGAAAGTAAAATGGCCGACAGCACAAGATGGCGGATATGGTTTGGTACTGGAAACGGAGTTGCATATAACCGAATATGAGCGTCATGTGTACACATAGTGCATGCACGTACACATGTCAACATGACCCTTGGCTGCGGGAGTTTTGTCGCGGCGTGCACAAACAAATGGAACGTAAGTGAATTGTTCAAGTGTGCACCAATGAGGTGTGTGTTTCCTGGATTACACCGGGCCCTGCATATGTGCTTCGCATACACACATATCCGTGCATCCTACAACTTGCAGCGTGCTTACAATGAGTCAGACCATCAAGTAGAGGACCGCCTACTCTGCACACGGCTTCACTCAAGCCAGCTAACAGGCATACGATTACATGTAGGGTTGTTTAGCTATAAGAAAATTATGGCTGGCTATTATTGTTCAGCTATACATACATACGGTTCAATGAAGTTTAGCGCCATTACCATTGACACTGCCTAATGTCCAGACAATTTTTTATCACTCACCTACCTATATATCTTTACACATTTCTTCAATTTATTACCTGCTTTTCTGTACAAAAATGTACATGTCAATTATTTTCCGTTTTTATTGCAATAGGTGATTCTGTATCAATTCTACAGCATGCATACATTTTGTAATATTTTTAAGCATTTCAAAAAATGCAGTGAAAAATATAGTCTGTCAAAAAGTCAGGGATATCATAGATAGATATAATGAAATTAAAATATTTTACAATGCTTTCCGTTGGTGTAAAAAACTGTATGTAATTTTTTTATATGAAATGAATATTTACATCTGATTCGGACTGGTTTCGTATGTTCGTGTCTGTAGACTGTAGATATGAATTGTTTCGAGGTGTTTTGCACCGAGTGGCTATAGGTTATAACGTTCCGCCGGCACACTGGCTCTCTGATACTGGTGCTGGTACTGGTACTTGCATTGGTACTGGTACTGGTACTGGCACGGAGCGCGTCATAGTGGGTGTTGGCCGTAAATGGTTGAGGGACGCTGACACAGACAGACAATCACGTTGCACACTCATTCTAAAATGTAATACACTGATGAAAGTATACTAGATTTTTCCTCGGGGTAATGTTCATATTAAGGTGCAGTCAGAAGAATATAAATTTATCTTTTTACCTACAAGTTGTTAACGTCCTTAACCTAAATGTTGATCTTCAAGACTGTGTGGTGAATGGAAGTTCGTATATGAGAAACGTGAGTATTAATTACATTGTCACATTTTTGAGTTATCTTGTATTTATGTGTTGCGTTCCGTGAAAGTAATAAATTCTTTTCACGCATGTATCATTTTCATTGCACCTAGGTTCAAGTCAACGAAACTTTTACTGTTTAAAAATTATTGCGTTTCTATTACAGCCAAAATAACTACTGTCATATTTGTTTATTTATAGCAAACGGAAATTGCATTTTTAATTTTTCTTGTAATTACAGTATATGAGAAGATGCTGCACGTCTATATGTAGACGACGACGGTGTGTACCGATGTTGAGAAAAAGGAAAAGTTTGTATCTTTTCCGTAGGAAGCTACGACAAAATCATATTGCGTACATCCGGGTCTAAAACTGCTTCTTATGGAGTTTTCAAATGCCTGCGTTGGTGAAATCTGTTGTTGTTCGCGGATAGCAATAATCGTGTTAGCGCTGGCAGTAGCGCATTTTCCTCCTGTGCACCCGCACGTACATTCATCCGCAGCTAGACAGCAGCAACTCTGGATGGTGGTGCAGTGTTAGGGGTGGTGGGTAGGGTATAGTGGATGGTTGAACGATGACGGCGGCGGATCACCGTGTCGTCGTCATTTATCAACACGTTTGCACACGTTTCATGTTATTATTCATAATCGTCGAGAGCAGCGCTTCTGCTTTTCCACGCCAAGATTAAAATTGTACGGACATTAAAACAGAATTATTTCGGATGTAATAAATGAAAAGGGCACCGCATACCACGACGACAACGAAAAACAACAATGTCAAGACGAAATAATAATCTAGCTCCGAATAATTACTCCATAATCACTCAATTCGTTAACGTAAATCAAACATAAATTGTTTAACTAACTGCTACAAAATGAAGAAAACAGAACCAAAATACTAATTACCGACAATCTCTATACATAATATTACAACATGGATTAAAACGTTACATGATATATTGAAATATTACAGAATAAATATAATTTTTTATCTGTTGGTATATGAGCTTGTTTCAATTTTCGAAATTGGATTGGATGTTGGTTAATTATATCTTAATATGCACTATTCTGATGAATGTACATAGATAATATTTTTCAGTAGCATTCATGATAATATTTGCTTTTGAAGTAAGCAAATCAAATTAGTTTGGCATTCTTGTACATTTTTCATTTTACTTTTACGCAGTCTGTTTTTATAGCGAGCTGCAGATCGTTACAGCAACGCGTACTTCTATTTAAAAAAAATGTTCAATTCTCTAGAGTAATTTGTGTTTTATTCCTTTGGTTTCGCTAGTACTACAGATGCTCCACTTCGTTTTGTTTGTACGGCTGTCTTTGCTTGTTTCATTGCTATACAAATATTGAATAGTACGTACGTACGTGTGTCTGTGTACTAGGCGTCAGGTATGTGTAGGCTTGAACAATCAATCATTAGTCATCGAATGCCACATTGTGTTGTTCATATATTTATTTAAGATTATAATATCACTGCTGAACAATGCATAGATAAACTTGCTTCTGTTGTTGTAGAATTGTTTGATCTGGAAAGTATTTGACGCTAAATCGTTATTTTCAGTAGTATTCGTTTCTATGGAATAATGTAAACTGAACGTGCTGATCTCTGTTTCAATTTGGTAAATACTCATAATCTTCTCGCTGGAGTCGGTAGGATGTATTCGCTGTGAAGAACACGTCTCAGTATTTTAATGAATTGTGCTGTAGATTTTTTCCGTTTGGCATGGTGTGAACTATGTTATACTCAGCAAGTTTCTTAAGACAATGCTAGCACGCGTGTCTATGTTAATAGCATTCAGTGTAAAACAATAAATTGGAAGCAGCAAATATACGGTTCGCTGTCTCTTGTGTCTACCTACACTCGCGGCATTAAAAGATAATAAAACCCATACTCATTCTGTTTTATGTACGTTTCCGCCTTTTTCTCAGCTTTGAAATGTTATATTCTCATAAAAATTATTTAATTATTGACCATTTTGTTACTCTTTCATAAATGTGTTGTTTTACATGTTATAATTTTAGTAAGATATTCGTACACATAAAATCTTCTAATCAGAATATATGGCATGTATTATTAAATTCATGAATAATTGAAAAATATGCGTAATTATAATTTCATTAAATTTATATGACATGCAATGTATGAATTGTGAGGGTAAGTTTTGTGATAGTTATCGTTTAAATACATTATGTCAGCATCTTGTCACTGTATATGAATACATACCTACTTTTGAAACATTTATTTCATCGAGTAAAATATTCCCAGATTTTAATTAATACTCATTTATTCATGAAACGGCGTAACATTTATACATTTATAGTCGAGATAAAATTAGAATTAGTTCTGAATCAACGGTAAATATTACGAGGTAAAATTAATTTGTACATTTATTGAAATATGTATACGCTATTATAATGTTTGAATTATATGTTTATCTCATCACCATGCTTATTAATTTTAATTCTACGGTTATGTAATCAAAAGAAGTCGTGTTAGTTGTATTAGACGCTTTGCAATTCACAAGTGACCTGATTTAAATCCAGTGTCCGCAAATTCTATGATAGATTCTTACCCACACGCGCACACTCTTGCATCAGATTTGCTATGAAATGGAAAATGTAAGGTCCATTCGTGCATGTTTACGTTAGATATTTTCTTTTATTTTACTTTTGTTATTTGATGTCATCGTCTCAGATGTTGAAAGGTTAACAGGAATATTTGTTGAACATAGTTTGAGACACACTGTTCTACAGGAACACGGGGTGTAGAAATTGGAAGACAAAAGCATTGGTGTAATTCAATTTGTGTAAAATGTAATCATCCGGTTAATTGAAATAATGAAATTGCTATATAATCGCTTGATTAGGTGTGGAATGGATGCAAGTTAATAATTGTTAACAATGGAATCACCATTAATTGCTTTAACATGTATACACATTATAATATA
>JAGJTL010000016.1:4234894-4246172 GCA_022063505.1 Calosoma granatense
TTTATATATTTCCATTCTCTCTCTGAAATTAACTAGAATATTGAAATTAGAGTGCTTTTCATTAGGTTTTATATTTTATTCAGAATGATGGTCCATTAATTTTTTGTTATTCTAGTATTTTCTTCATATGTATTAATCCGCTTTCCATAATGCGCCATTTCACAAGTAAAATATTAAAAGATGATTATGTAGCAGCGTTATATAAGTACACTCATATCTCAATTATTTTATATAATATTTTAATATGTTTCAGTTTATGCTCGTTATATTAAATGTATATTTCACTAAAATATACATGAATATTTGTTTGAATCTAAATATACGTATAATATCTATTCTTTTTTTGCATCGTATGAATATAAAGATCAGCGTCCAAATATTCCTTCGGTCATGGTTGAGCGATTTTCCTACTATTCCAAACCTGGTGCCAAAAACCGTGACACGGGAAATAACCGAAAAGAGAATCGAATTATAACCGGAAACAAGATAAAAGACAGAACGGAATGATTCATGAACGGTAGGTTTCTCATATAAGAAACTTCGAATTCAGTCGACGCATGTAGATCTCTGTTGTGTGGTATAGGGTTAACAGAACACTTTTCAATAAATAAATGGCAAATTTTACATACTCAAGCCTAACTGAATATATTATTCTTGCTGAACAAGATGGCAATATTTCACATAGGTAATATTTCTCTTCTTAGAATATATTTTTTTGCTGGTCAGTAGACGAAAGTGTATTCATTGTTTCTAGTACTTATTCATAACGTGGTAGGAACGGCGATTGAAATTGTTTCTAAAACAAAAATGTTTGGTTGAAGAAGAAATTGTACAGGAACTTTTTGTTGAATTTTTCGTTAAGATTTGTATAAAATTGTTATGATTAATGGTGTATAACGGGTGTAATAGCAGCTGAAGTGTGTACAACGCTTTTGTACTGTTATATTTTAATTTTTTACCCTCTCCCGTTGGCAAGTTGATCGGCGGGCGCAGCCACTAAACTCTCTGCTGTGGTTCTGATTGGGTGTTTGCGACATGTTGAAGATTTATTACATCAATTTTCTAAATTTTTCATAGTCATTTTTAATGGCTGAAAACTGATTTGACGCACATTTCATTATTATGAAATAATTCAGCAAAATTATTATAGTAATACAAAAACTAAACTAATATATGAATTATATTGGGGAAATGTTTTACTATGAGCGAGTATAATTTGATACAATGTTTTTACTTAGCATATGTATGAAAAATTTTTCCTATGTACCGACCATATACGTAGATGAACATTTATACATTTGAAAAAAATAAAATAGAATAAAAATTGAGAAATCCATATTTTAAAAATCGTCTAGTGTTACACTACCTATGTAACGGACATTGTTGAACGTAAATAAAGATTCAGATTAAACGACATGTAAAACGTAATAAAAACGTTTAATTAATTTTCTTGTATAAAATGGAAGGTGACTGAATTCTGTTTCAGTGGTGCAAATGTATGTTTGCGCTAGGTGTACCAACGCTTGCAGAAACAAGATACTCTAGTAAAATTAATTACTAACATTATTATTTTAGAGACTGTCAGATGCAGACTCAATACTGATTGGTGGGAGTAACTGAAGCACAGTATAGTGTGGTATGGTGGTACTCACTCACTCACTCACCCTTATTCAATATATATATTCACTTTGTACATGTGCCCTCGGCGAGTGTGTATGTGTGAATGAAGGAGGGGCTTGGATGTTAGTGTCTGTATTATGGAAAGGTGTTAGTGAGACGGTATGAGGGGTGCACAGGCACTGAGGAGGGTGAGGTAACAACCGGAACGTGCTGGCGTGTGAGCGGTCATTCCATGTTCAACTGAACTTTCATTCGGCTCTTCTATTCGTATACGTTTATACGAGTATCAGTGTGTGTGTGTCTGTGTCAGTCATACACACACACACACACACGTATATACATGTATACATCTGCTTTCAACAGCATATATTAATATTTGATTCGCAAATCAATAAATTATTAATCTAATCTTATGATAAATGAAGGATTAAGTCAAGTAAGTATGGAACCTGAATAGTCATTTACATATTGAATGACATCTTTTTAAAATGAAAATATTACCTTGTGTACATCATGTATAAGGAGGCTATAATGAGCAAGTTTTAATTCAGATATTATCGAAATACTCTGAGCCTAATCTTCACGAGTAGATATTCCACTTTTTTTCTGCTTACTTTTATTTATGTACATACGTATGTATGTATTTGAGAATGTAAATTTTTGTAGGTTATACTTATAATGCTATGTTACATGTTGAAGAATAACTCCTTATTGAATTTACATTGAGACTTTGCATACTGAATTCTATCAATATTTTCCGAGTTTGCCTTATACTGTCCCATCAATATTTCAGTAAGACAGTATGTCAAAGGTTGTGTCGCGTGTCGACTAGTGTCTTATTATTTAGATTCGTGTAAATTTCTTTTATAACATTCGTGCGAATATCGTACATCCGAAATCGCATAAAGCTGCCATGACATATGTCAAGCAGATTTTGATCGTTGCGCAATATCTTGCGTGATACTGGATAAAATATTTAAGTTCGCCGTCGGAAACGGTTCCTGGTAGCTGTCCAGCACGCACCAGGACAAGGTCCGAAGCACCGGAACGCCCCGTTTAGCTACCGGAACGATTTAGGGAGAACGCGCATAGTTAACAGTCCTGCGGCACGTAATACTATTCACATATATCATTGTTCAACCACCATTCAGATGCGAAATAATTAGTATTACTATTTATGTGATACAGATTCGCTTAATCGAAGTTTATTTGTTTTTATCCAAGTTCATAATGACACTCGGTGCTAACTTTAGCAAAACGTGTTAAATGTAAGTGCTAAATGCCTGTTAAAATAAAACAACGTTGTAAATGTGTAAATGTAAAATAAGATGCAGAGTAACCGTGTCTATTTGAAATATGTATGTGTATATATCTATAGTCGTATATTTTATAGCGTTCCAGTAAATTATTTTAACCTATAATATCTTTTAATGTACATATTCATATTCATTTTATTTTAGCATCTGTTATTTTTATGCTATAATCCTTGGGTACAGAATAAAATGGCAATATAATGTAATATTTTAGACGCAGTGATAAACATAATTTACTAATTACGTTTTGTTATACATGTATGTGCAATCGGTAAAGTGAATAATAGTGAAATGATTTATTAATAGGACACTATGTTTGAAGAACTCTTTGACTGAGAAATTGTCAACAACAAGAATAATACAGTAAGTATTTAGAAAAGCTACTTTATCAAGATGATGTGAAGTGTTTCATAATAACAAGTGATGACATTAGACTGTTCTTTCTATTTTATGTTGTATTACCGGGGATTTATAGAATTTGCACGTATTACTGATGACAATACAACTAGTAATAATGTATATTTTAAAGAGATAAAGAGCTGACTACTTTTTTGATGTATCATCGTGCATTTGAAACGTATGATTGAAAGGATTAAGAGTGGTCCGTCGATAATGCCCTGGCATATGAAAGCTTTAACGTCAGTCGTAATGAGTAATGAAACAAAGATACATAGCGTGCATAAAACCATTCACGTAATTAAAACGTTAAATTGCTTTTAGTTTTATTTTATTACGTGCCATTGTTGTCATTTATGCAAATATAGCAAGTGCATTTTCAAATTCGCATGCCAGTGGAAGCAAGTAAAATTTGGTTACGGATAATTAATTTTGCCAGTCAATCAGTATATATCTTTCTCTTTCTATCATACTGAATCAGTGGGCATGGTAACGAGCTAAATATCATTTTATTTCATAAAATATTTAAAAAAAAACGTTACATTAAAGATTTGGTGTCTATATCAAATATATGTAGGATTAGAATACTATTATAAATAATTTCCAATAATATAATGTTTTAGTCAACGATACAATAAATAATGATAAAATTAAACAACAAAGAAATATGTAACGGATATTTTAATATGTTCATTAAAAATGTATCTTTTATTGAATAACGCTGTTTAATTTGTTGACTATTAATTAAACATATTTCTATAATAAAATTTATATATTGTCAGGGGATTATTAATTTCTCTTTAACGGAGATACCTTTCAAGTCTGTTCATTTCCTGTTGTTTATTAATTAAAATTCAGGTTTCAGCAATCAGCTTGCTGTATATACATATATACCTGTATGTATGTATATTTCATTGTGTCATGGCAATAATATTATTTTTTCTCTGAATAAGTATATATTTAAAAATTGATGATTATTGGTATTAACCATCTTTTGTTACACTAGGTATTATATTGGATTATAATAAAAACTTAACTGATATTTGATTGGATTTATTTATAATCTTCTTATTTCATTTTTGTTTTCCATATATTTCAGTTATGATTGGTTCCTAAATTGTTAACGTAAATGTTTTGTATTGACGCGTACTAGCCTAATAAATCAAGTATTATATTGTTGATCCACGTACATATGTACATCATAGTATTACATTTTATTCGTATATTTGTATATAGAAACTGATTTTTGATAAAATTTTTATTCATATTAAAAGTTCCCTTTGACAGCTTCTAGAAATGAATATATAATAATACGTCGTTAAAATCTCTAGAAATTAACAGATTGAAAATTATTTTTGCGATCTTTATGATGCTGTTTGCGATGAACATTTTGATTATTTCGGGGTTCGGTGGTATTTTGATACTTTTATCGAAAATTCATTAATATTTCTTGACTACAGGAAACCAAGACATCGTTTTGTCTTCGTGGAATTCAATCTTATCCCTGTGTATAAATTAGTAACCCGATATTATTTGTAAAGTTACTTGACTTCATTATAGGTTAGAAGTCTTGAAAAACAAGGGAACCCATGTAGTATTTTTGTTATTATTGTTCCATTAAGGCATACATACATACATATAATTGCATTTTTTAAATCTTATAATACATGTATGACATCATATATTTATTTTTCATTAATGTTTTATGTGTACGGAACTTGGAATTTAAATATAACATTATTCTGAGTCTTGTACTAGTTTTTATGTATTCATGTATGTCTTGACAACCTACAGCAACCGTAAAATTTCTACTATAAATTTTATTACAACGAAACATCGACCAACTAAACAACACATGTGGTTTGGCGAGGAATTTTTAGATAAAGATCTTAATAAATAATTTAATAATAATAAACTTTGCATATTTATTTCTTAACATTGTTGTAGTAAATTATGAAATTTTAGAAAGATATCTTGTTAATTTGTTACTCAAATGTAGAAGTGTATTATGATTGATGATATTAAATTACGTAAAAGAATAAATTTTCGCTTGTTCACTGTTCTAAATGCAGTAGAATATAATTAAGAATTGTGAAGAATAAAACGCGAGTAATATCACAGACTAGATAAATATAGACAGGCTATAGAACTTTTTCGAAGAAAAATATAACCTGCATTATTTTTACTTTGCTTGTAGCAAGACTAATTTTAACGTATTTAAACAGCTTACACAAGAGCTTACTCTAGTTTTTATAATGCTCTTAAGCACCGTTAAGTTTCTGTTGTGGTTAACAGTGGCAATAAATTCTACTTTATATGATTGTATATTTAGGATGATTTTTTTACAGTGTGTGTAGAAATTAGTGCCAAACGATGTTTGACAAAATATGTAAATAGCCTGTTACATTATTCAACATATGTAACAAGGTGTTTTGTAAATACACATATTTTATTATTTATTCTAAATGATTTACACATATATAAATATGTATTCGTATATAGTTAACGACAAGACTATACATGTTATGCACTAGGTATATACGTGTGTATAAGACACGGATAATTGGCATGTTTTACGCAAGTAAAAACTAACAATTCGCTAGAATAATCACTGAATTTTCTCTATGAGAAATTTAAATTCAGAACCATGAATAATTAGTGGGATTTGCAGTGCGTAACATAGCCAGTCGTTGAAACGTCCTTTGGGAATAACTTCATTGGCTAAGTTGTAAGCATAATTTCTCTGCTCATTGGACTTTGCGCTTTCCAACGGAAAATACATTTTGTTCAGCGCAATATCACGGGTGAATATACATGCATTAGATAGTACATGTTTGTTTTATACTGTAGACATTATAATTTTTTAACTAAACCAAGTGATGAAGTAGAAATTAATCCTGCCTTAAGTCAGATTTGTGATATGTTCTGTAAAACCTGCCGGTAGGTAATTGTGTAGAGTGATAAAGACTGTTAGACGATCAACGGCACATCATTCATCCTATTGGCGTTTTTTTTTCAATTTCACGTAAAAACTTTTTTTTGAAATGTGGGGACGGTCAATAATGATGTATCGCAACCGTCGTCCATCTTGCATAAAAGAATAAGTTTTCTAAAGTATTTTATACTACACATAAACTGATTATACTGACATATTATTTCTTAAATAAATATAGAACATTAAACTGCTGTTCACTTTATAAAATAATGTAGAGATATTTGAGAAATTTCACATTAAATAACTTAGTGATAGTTTCTCATAATTTTTGAGACGTATAACATAAATTATTCTAAAAGATAATCTGAATATTGTTTAGTTGTGCCGATTAGCAAAGCGAATAATTATTCGGTGTTAATTTTATATTTTCTATTTAAATGTAAATGATTTACAAATATGTACAGAATGATATTTTATGTTGTTGTAGACTTCGTGAGGAACACTGATGATAAAAGCCAAATACATGATTTAACCTTCTATTGTGTGTATGTGTATGCGTGTCAAATATTTGCACATTTATTCTTCATTTTAAACTCAAACAACGTGACGTAAACTCAGTCGCTCATGCACGACAGTGATTGACATTTGTAAAGAATAACCGCTATATGGACGCATGTCTAGCATCCCAGTCTGGCCGTACCGTGTCTTGATGTGCTGCTAAATTTCAGAATTTCATGCAATGTAACCAGTATCAGATATTAAAAAATAAAACGAATCTTACAAGGCTTACAGGCTGTCTGACGTTACAACATACCAATCAAGATGTTAGTGAATCAACAACGTTCGTGCATTCAGATTAATTAGAAATATTACTGAATTCAGCCTCTGTGTTTATGTTCCATTGTGCATAGGTCATCGATCTACAGTGAAACACTAGTGTACACAGACACATCTGAGAGAGTGGTGCATATTTAGCAATGCTCGGTTAAATTATTAGCGGACAACGCGAACCGAAGAAACCGTGTCACGGCCGTTATACATTTATGAACATAAATACATTGAGACCGTTCCAAGTTGCCAACTTGCTAGACTCTTCGTCGAGCGATTACAATTTTAAAATCGGGCAAAAGTTGTTTCCCTGTATGATAACAAACGCCACATCGTTGTTCTGATAAAAACTCTGTCATCGAGTTTACAGTACATTTAACAGTAAGTTGAAGTGTGCGGCGCGGTGCGGCGCGGCGCAGAGCGGCGTGATGCGGCTGGCCGAGGCGGCCCCTTCCGGCACGGAGCCAGCAGACCTCGGGCCGTACCAGCAGCAGCTAGCAAGTCCCGACTTGCCCGCTCAATTCTGCCCAGCCGGCCAATAACTTTCTGTACAATTATCACAAGCATCCTAGCGCTCTTAAATTCATTTATCCAAATTCTCTAGCTAACTAACATAACCACGCCCGTAGCATTATTATTATTGACTGTAGTCTGCATTTTGTGTAATTTAAAATTAATATAGGTATCTATTTTATGTACCCTTTGTTGTCGGGGACTACAGTGGTAAGCCATCGTGGTGCAATATCTGTCAAGGGAAGCTTTTTTGTTGTGCATGAATGAAAGGAAGTCATATTTAATTATAGGTAGATATTGAGTTGCCAAATATAGGAAGCGAGAGAGCTTTATTCAAATTTCCTACGTAAAATTGCACTCTATATTGTACATTATTGTCACTTGCAACATAATATACTGGCAATACATACATTGGAAGATTGTATGGATTATTATATTCAGTTGCGTAAGATGTATTTCTAGTGA
This sequence comes from Calosoma granatense, assembly GCA_022063505.1. NCBI lineage: Eukaryota > Metazoa > Arthropoda > Insecta > Coleoptera > Carabidae > Calosoma > Calosoma granatense. The sequence goes on from JAGJTL010000016.1 coordinate 4,242,965, forward strand.
AGGTATATTGACGCAGCACACGGATGAAGTCATTTCACTGATCATATTTATTGGTGTTATTTATAATTTCGTCATAAGTATTACATTTTACTTTTAGTCGTGGCCGCTCCCATTACAGTATGCCCGCGTCCAAACATCAACAGCAAATATATGCGAACACACCAAATCAATTCGTGAAATTCATTTTCTACACTTTAACAAACTGTAAAACGTCTCTTTTAATTCTAAACAACTTTTTCAAATAAATTTTTCCTCCAAAATGCACTGGGAAAAAATTATTCGCACATTAAAAAATTAACCCGCTATGTTCGGTTTTTTTACAGGCACCCTGTATATAGTTCCGTCATAGAATTCCCTTCAAAACGTTATGAAATTATTTTAATTAAGTCCTGCATGGACAGAATAGAATTGTGCATCTGTTATTTTGGAATGACTGAAAAATTCCAGCATGTTAGTAACACAGGTAAAACTAAACTAGTTATACTATCAACTCCAGATATTTTTATGTTGTAAATAAGTCTTCAATACGTTCGATAATGAAATAGACACATGTTAGTATAAGAATTTATATGACATTAATTAACTAGCTATGTTAAAGGTCATCCTGCCTAATTGTTAGGTAATAAAAATGAGAAATCGAATTAGTAAAATAAACCGTTTAGTTACATCTATAATTAGACATGAAAACGAACTGATAATTTTATAACCGTGTTTTTATTGAAATAATAATGATACGTACAAGTATATACCTGCACAGTTATCTACGTACGTACGTACGTACGTATATTAATTCGTATTAATTGAACAATGATTCGCTGCTAATTTGGTTTATAATTCCGCCTATGATAGAGAATAATATAGTACTTGAAGTGAAATGTAACGTATATTGTTTATAATAAGTGGGTAAACGGTTGCAATATTGTGTTGAGAGAGTTGAGGTGAATTCGCACGGTGTCGTACAATGGAACCCGAGTACTATATTTTGAAAGAAACGTGGCAATTTATGTTCGCTGCAGTGTAAGTTCACTTGGTGGAAGCTGAAGATGTCACTAGTGTGCTTGAGAAAATCTGTTTAAAGTGAAATATTTCTCGCGAGGTTTCACATTATGCACTCGGAAGATGCTTTACATAGAGTGTCTGTACGTACTACGGAGCTCGGGCGCGAACGGAGAATTCCGTACTACGAACGGCAGCAGCGACAAGGTACCGTAAGCTATAACGTGTTATTTGAAGACGAACGAAAGAACGAACGAACAGTCGGACGGACGGGACGGTCGGACACTTGCACGCATCTCCGACCGACTGTCTGCCTGAAATGTCCTCTATTACAACAACGATTTACTCTCGCGAGATGCTGCTAGACTAGACGCCTGTGTACTCATTGCCTGTCCATCTGCTCGCTCCCTAATACTACATGACATTCACTAGAAATTCTTGTTGTTACAAGTCAATCGTCAACAAGACAGGCAAACTGTGTAAAGTTAGATATTATTTTAATGCAAATGGACAGCGAATTAAAATGTGAATAAAAAGTCGTAGCATTATTATAACATTTGGCAGTATATAACACAGTCAGAGTAAGGGTAAGTTTACACCTCATAAATGCTGACAGTTCAGGTCAGTTGAATGCTGTTAACTGTGCCTACATATTTTTTATTCTAATTGGCTACACTTCCGCCATGAAATAAAATGTTGCATCATGTAATGTTTCCCGTTGTTGTTTGTATTTATGTAAATATGTGCAAGGGGTATTTTTAAGTTTTGTTTTAAGTAATTTCATGCTTTCTACATATGACTAGGATGATAAAAATACTTTGTAAATTGAATGAAATTCAATGAATAGTAAATATGTATGTATGTATTGATGGTGTTGGTTATAAATAGGACTTGCGAATATGATATATGTTTGAGAAGTTTTAAGAAGAGCTTGGAAACTAGAAGTGTAGACACATATACATAGTAGGTATCTATTTAGTAACCCTTCTCAACCGACGATAGGGACACAAGTTTGACAGGCAGCTTTATAACTGTTTGTTAACTTCCATCAATGGGCACAATAATGTACGGATAATTCTACTATGTTAGATACGATAAAGATCGTCGAGTCTATTCGAACACAACCACCCACACACACAGAAGTATACAAAACTATATTGACGCAGACAAAGTTATGTTTCCATTTGAGTGTACGCGAATAATTTCTATCGCACTACATTGGAATGAATGATCAGCCTTGGTTTTGTTGATTTTCAAAATTATAATATAAAGGTTTACATATATTCGATTTGTGCGGTCACATTGGTTGTTGACCATAAATCACAATCAATGAATTCCATTTACACCACTGATTGACATATGCAAATGAACATTTTAGTTAATACATGATTGCAACTTGTTTTATTTGAATACAGCATGTACAATTAGGTACAGTTTCAATTGAATAAAAATGAAAATGATGATAGTATTGAACTGAAATGATTTATTTGAAAATGTATTGAATTCTTTGCATATATTGTGCATCTGATACACAGACACTTTGTTGAAATGTTGTTCCTTTGTAGTTGATGGAATCGTCTGTAAAGAAATCTTCGTATTTCATACACGAAATTACTTGGAGTGCTTGAAATGTCCGCATAGACGGCCCTGACTGATCTAGTGTGCGTGTGTGTGTGTGTGTGAGTTGAGAGAGTATTCAGCCAAGTTGAGCAACGCTCACTCACAGTGGTCCCCGTCTGTCCGGCCACGGAGTTTCATTTTGTCTGGTTAGGTCGCGCTGGTCATTATTACTTGATGGCATAAGAAAGATGGTGTATTTTTAGTTCTTTGCCGCTTTAGTGACATGATTTATATACTTCTCTTATCTAATCTGTAAGGCTTTGTTACTAACTGGGAATGTTGTTGGTTATTGGCCGTACAACCAGCCTTAATTTGTTATTTTATATTTCGTTTCTTTCAGATGTGACGTTTTCGCGTTTCTTGCTCTATGTGCAGCTAGGCGTTTGATAAATCAACTCTTAGGATCTTTAACAAAGCGACGTCTCCGCTTATAAAGTACAAGCGACCGCCTTACCACATTGCATTTGTGTTACACGCTTATTCTAAAACACAGCTCTCCAACCATTCGCTCTATTTTCTCACAAACAAATATCAAATAAAAATTATACCTACTCAACTAGAAAAATTCTTATTATTATAATATTATATTGTA
>JAGJTL010000016.1:4256418-4269201 GCA_022063505.1 Calosoma granatense
TATATATATATATATATGTTGGTATGTACTATATGTATAAGAGGAGTACGCGAGCTTTGACCGTTGATTCACGATCGAAGGCACATGTGTCACTTTCTCTTCCGTCTGCTTCAAGCGTACTGTACACACTACTAGCTGCTTCCTCGCACTTGTTATGGCACCTGCGATGCGACGCGTAACACTGAATGAAAGTGATATTTCTGATACTCCCTATACTGAGTTGCTTTTGTTTCATGGCTGCCGCGGCCCATTTTCTAACTGCATCAACATTCCGCTCACACCAAAACGTTCCCACTCCAATTAGCAGACTCGAATTTAGACCACTAGACCCTTGTCACTGTGCCACCTTCAGAAAACAACACATCAACCCTTGCACCATATCCATGCACATAACAATATGCAGAACGATAAATGTTGTTTGACACAAGTCCTGGTGAGACTAGTGAGGAGACATGTGTAGGAAGTGCAAGTTATTTTCGCGCTAAAAATAATTCTATTTCAAATACATACTACCACCCTCTTCCGTTCAGCTTTTTCCTTATAGAAGTTTTTTGGCAAGTGTAACTAAAATATCTTGGCAGCGAGAGAGTATCGTTGAAAATGAGCTGTTCCATGTTATGATGCAAGCAAATACACCCACATGCACCAGCACCAGTACCAGCAGCAGCAACGTTTATTTCTCATGCTGAAATGGCTATACTGTTGCTGATACTAAGATTCACTGAAATGAATACGCTGTTATGGCCACTGCAGTTATGGAATTCGCACGATGAGATACAATCTTATTCTTATGCTACGGATGTTTTGTTCTGCTGTTTCTCAAATTTACGTAAAACCGGTCCTAGCATGCAGCCATCGCGCCATTGTCATACAGTTCGATGCCATGCCACTAACATGTAGAGTCTTGCACGCCTCCTCTATATCCAGTAACCAACCTCACCTTTTCCATCACCACCACCATCACCATCACCACCGTTGCCACTCTCAACGACTTACATCATTAGTAACGCAATCAGAAAAATTCATATCTATCTAATGAGCCTAAAATATATATTTATATATCATGGCATGTAAAAATCTATATAACGTTTATACTATGGTTTGAGTACCACTGATTGAAAAGCCCAAAAACGAGCCGTTTAATGTTTACAAATTTTTCTATGCAAAATGAAATCATTAACTTTTTTTAACGAAGGAATTTTAATGTTTCCCTTTAATTTTTACCAGACTTAACACACTTAGTATTGCCCATTAATTACTAGATAACCGCCACGTAGTTAATTACTCTCTAATGAACTTTGGTTTTTTCGTGGGCAATCGGTTAGTCGCCTGTAGGTACTAACATTGAAACTCTTTTTATCCAAATTAGAAACTATTGCGTATACATTTCAACTCTTATGTACATTATCATTAACAGTGCGTATTATGTTTGTATGAGTTTGTGTTTTGTTTAACACTGTTCTTATAATTACTTTGCTTCAACACAACAAAGTATACACTTTTTCTATCACATCCAAAAATATTGATCTTTTGGAAAAATCTTCATCGCTGGTCAGATTATAAAATATGATTCATATGTTTGTGTTCTTTAATAAAAATTGTGTAGGATTTTCTAAATCGAAATAGCTGTTCGTTGCAGTTCAGCATGGCCTCTTTATTTGCGTGCATTCGAGTCCCCCACGAGGGAGATTTGATATCTCAGTACCTGTTTCGTTTCCAGTTGTCATGAGGACAGATTATTGGTGGAATTACAAGACATCTACAGTTCATTTGATTTCTTCAAAAGAAAAAATAATAGGAACATTATCGATCATATTTGCAATCTTATTTTATATTGTAGGTAAAGTGAAGATATGAAGTTTTTTTTTCATGCAATCCATATATAACCTAAAGCATAATTCTAGAATTTCTTTTCACCGTCTGTGTTTGATCGGCAAATCTAGTATCGCATTTAGAAAAATAAGCGATAATCTTCTTTGTAATGACGTTATGCTTGAAGTTAATCTGTTCTGTCGTCACTGCTTTTACGCCAGCAGCAACTTTACTTGACATTGTTTGTTTAATGCGTATCAATATCAACACCTCCAGAATGACAGTATGTGATCTGTTGCCATATAATCCAGTCATGCTATCGACAGATTTTACTTGCAATAGATCGTGTTGCAACACTGTAACCTGCGAGGCCTCTTTTCAATCTCCTAGTAGTTCGATCAAATATGGGCAATGGAACTTATGATCTAATCACTGAGCAAGCTGATAAAGATATTGTACAGCGTATTTCAGCAGGTAGTAGGCTGGTAGATTTGTGACTTGGGCAGAGGAGTTGAGAAATATTCTTGTTACATTTGTCCGTTAATATTTCACGGTAGTGATAGTCAGGAGTAATATGTGCAGAACAATCAACAGTCATAGTGAATAAGTTAAGAAGAAGAATGTGTTGTAGGTTGGATGGTGCGTGTGCGTGTGCGTCACACTGTGTAGACGGATGAAAGGAAGGACTAGCGACCAGTAAGCAAGCACTGGTGAGCAGTAGAGTCAGCTACCGACTCTTCTACTGCTGCTGCATGCTGTTTAATCTACTGGGCGGCTCCAACGTCACACAGAGGTGTGATACACACCGGGTGACGCGTAACATGCGATGCCATGAAGGATTTCTTTCATGCCGATATTGTGCAACTCCTCCGAAGCCATGCTAGACGGCACATTGGAAATCACAAGGCTCGGATTACCTAGCCACCACCATTTTGTGAAACCGTTGTTACTAGGAACGATCGCGGCAATGTGTCACTTGGAATTATATACGACGTATTGCCTCTATTCTATCTTGTATCTGTGCCACCTTGATACACTCGTTCTTTTAAAATTTCTCACCTTACATAGTCACACAACTGGACATATGTTTATTTACAAAACAAACAGAACGTCGCCTCATCTTACTCTGCTGATCCGCGAAACATTGTCATTATAATCATTCCATCATCATTAATACTACATGTACCTGCAGCAGTTCACACCACTGAACAACCAGACCTTGTAGCGGTGTATATATACTAACTGTGAACGTTTGTTGACTTCTGTTTTAAATATGAGATGCCTGCTGTGTAATTAAAATGATTGTCCAGTAAGTAATTGTTCGATTCTAGAAGTTTGGAACCTTGAGCGTATTCAGTGTGTAGAAGATAAAGAAGAAAAAACGACCCATAGCAATCTAACATAAGAACTGATTGATCGAAACTGTCGTGTCCCCTGCCGCGCTAAACAATTATTATTTTTTGTTTTCGCATCTAGGTATTATTGTTCCACGATATTATATGGTGCAACGGCCAGAGATATTCAGCTTATCGTTTGATTTTTTTAATTATTGAAATTAATTAGAAAATAAATGAAGGAACGTTGTTGATGTGGTTTCATCTCTGCCGTTTGAATGAAAGCGTCGAAGCGAATGATATTCAGATCGGTGTTTTGAATATAGACCACGTTGGGTGCGACCGAAGAACCTATTCCACGAACCTATTATGTACTTGGCCACCTGCTAATTATTGTATCACGAACATCAACCGAGGGAACCACACATATACCGGTCAGCATAATACAGTGTGCACCCGACACCCAACATCGGTTAGTTTCCAATTCCCAGATGTGTTGGTGCACCAATACCGCGTTATTCAAACTGTAATGGATATGCGCTGCCGCATGTTATGCTGCAGTTCACGGTGTAAATGACGGAAAACAAACGTGTTTGACAGTTTATGATTTCCATTGTGATGGAATACAGAATTTTAATTAACTTCTCCGTGCATTACGCGAGTATTGCTATTTGCCAGTTCATTATCAATAGCAGCTGTACTTACAGCACATAAAACTGTTATTACGCAGGTGTTTGCATTGGTTCGTAATTGAATTTGGCACTTTACTAGCGTTTGTGATTAATGGAAAGTGTCAATAACTTCATTGCAAGACAGCCGATATATACATATATATATAATATACAGCCATGTACATGTACTGTAGGCTTCAGCTTTTCTATTACTACCGGCCGCTTTTATGTAGTTTTACGAATAAAGGAAATTACTTTGATTAACTGGACGTGTGCGGTTATCTGCATAATCAAACAAGGTCTTTTGTGATTGTTGTTGCTTTCGCGCAAGTGAATTTTGCATTTGAACACTGTTTACGAGCGCGCCAATGTAAAACGGAACGTTCGATATTGCTTCCATGACGAATAGCACAATTACGTGTGGAGTTCATATTGCTTGAGCGATACAAAAATCCGTTTTAACTGTAGACTGCGCTGTAGGCGGTGACATTATTGGATAAATGTGCGATTTTACCTTCAAGCCAAGCATGAAACGATACGACATCCTCTCGTTTTCCTCCGTAATTTCGTTTAGCATTGCGGCAACTTGCACGTTGTGTAGCAAGAACCGTTCTGTCGTTTGTGCCCGACGCTGTATGGCGGATACAGCGTTTGACGGATTAATTGTACACCCAGTAGACACTCACAGACATATCCAAATCCGTATATAGCCATCGTGCAAGCGAAAACTAGTTACCGCTTTCTTCATTCATAAATATTCCACTTCATTTTAGCATAGAGCAATTGATTTAACCAGAGTTGACAGCTCTGTTGAACATTAGACCTTTCATATACATAAAACTGTTGTGTAATGTACAGTGTGGTTTTAGGAAAGAATCGCCCCCGACCCTTATTATACAATGGTCCGATGAAGCTTAAACCATATAACTTGATATCTGTTCGATATGGACATTACAACTAATCCTCTAACTACCATTACAGATCATAGATAGCAGCAATTTGGAATTTGTACAATTCGCCAGAGAGTGTACATTATGTACGTTCACTTCAAATACATATTCATGAAATTCCGACTATTCATTCAGGATTAGTGTGTTAGATGAGAGGAGAGCGGACGAGTAATAATGCAGCTTTTTGTACATTGGCTAGCATAATTGTTCATTAGGATAAGCAAGTCTGCTGGTAGTAGCATGATGTTGTTAGTAGAATGAATATATCCATTGTACGTACGGTGGTAATTCATATCGTGATTTTCTATATGATAAATGCGGGACAGTTGTTAAAACAAGTCTGCAAGCCCCTCTTTTTTCCGTTTTTAAATAGTTGTGTGATATCGTACGTAGCAGTCTCGGTGTTGTATATATGTATACCGGCATCAGAGATCTGTCGAATTGATGTACGTTTGAAAGCATCATGCTGAACATTTTCGGCAGGACCTGGTGAGCATGAGATTTTATTTTATGCCGGAGGTACTAGTGAGCAGAGTGCAACAGTGTAGTGTGTGCAGTTCGATGTGCGGAGCATTCCTTCTCGTTGCTATCTACGTCCGAATTACTATCGCTTATATTTTTTCCAACATAATTATAATATTTGTACCATTATCGCATCGATCTAAAAGTACTCCAGGGGTGTTCCCTTCCCGAGCACGAGCACAAACATTTTAGATTCCGCTTTCGATTGAAAAGTGCATAATAATTAATTTGTCGCAGCGTTAACGTAAATCAACGCAAACGCAACGTAGCTAAGCCGTGGCACGCAATACTGGTTTCTAAAGTGGACGCATACTTTCAGCAACTCGTAAAAACGAAAGTGTGCAAGCGATTCGTGAAAAAATAAAGAAAGCTTCATAACGCACAAAGAGTAATGTTCATAATTTCAGAACTACGTTGCGTTGCGTTGCGTTACGTTACGCTACGGCGCAATGTCAGATCGTGCTGCCTAACGCACCTGTACCTGGTACTCTTCCACGTTCATGGAGCCACGAGATGCAATCGTGAATTGAACACAGAAAACGAAGTGGGTGCGTATATGCAGAAATGTATATACGTACGTACGTATGTGCCTATCAACTATACCAGCAGTATTCAAACATATCTTCTACATACATGCATCTACTGTCTACAAGTACAAGGTCATATCTGTTATATTCTTGTACTTATTTGCTTATTTCATCCGAAATAATAAACCATACATTTGTTACACCAATTATTTAGTACGTTACTGTGTGCTGTACAACAATGAATACCATTTATATAATTGAAATTCACTGGTACACACATGAACTAGGTTTTGCATTTATGCGTACGCAAAAGGCTGTGCAGGGTTGAAGTGGTGCAGTTTTCCATTTGTATGAATGCATTTGCTGAACGTTATTTATTATACCTAGCTTCCATCATAATATGTGGAACTTTTCCTAACTAAAACCGTCAACATGTTCATATCGGAGCGTGAACTCATATTTTCATATATATGCGTACATATGTCAAGTCAATAATAAAATATAAAAGATATTGTAATACTAAGAATATAGAAAAGTCTATTGATAGCTATATGGGATATTCGGAAATATTTTATTGTTGTATAAACTATTGTCGACTTATATTGGAAAATGATTGTGTTATGAAGTCTGACATATTTCAACGTTTGCTCACAGAATATTTACGTTTTATTGTTTGCTTGTACGAGAATATCGCAACAAATTAAAAAAATTAATTTGTAATTCGAAAAATGAGATAAAAGAGTGAATTGTATGCATTGAGGCGACATGTTTTTAATCAGAAATGAAGCATATCATCAACAGAGGCGTAATATTATGCAACGGGACTGTGGTATCGTGTGAAGCAAGGGGCTGTGTCAGTACAAGGTCTCCTGCTGTGCTTTATGTTGCGCGTAGCAAGCAACCCGAGCTGGATTTCCAACCCGGTGGCGTAAATACATTCTACACCAAGCTTCACACCGTCAATGTTTTCACTTTGAATAACACGCCAGAACAAACATGAAATGAATACTCGGAATCCGTCGATCAACGCTTGGCTGTTAGTTCCGAGAATCATGAATACCAACATGTAATAACTACATAGATCTAATGCATGACATTTCATTATTGATGATATTATTTAGTTATATAGTTGTACAACTACATTCATTACAAAGAAAAAACAAAATCATACTTCTATATTAACTATATAATTATTGGTGGTATGAGAGTACAAGTTGATTTAGCGCATCCTGGCTCTGGTTTTGAACTGCGAGCCGAAACCAAAGGGATTGGAACACTGAACCGGCCAGTTCGTAATAAACGCGTGGCGAGTTCAGCCAAACCACTGCAATAAATAATACCCAGTCCACATCAGTCAACTTCAGATTAGTTTTAGTACGAATGCTGTCATCGCGAACTCTCTCACCGAGCTTGGCTTCAGAACAACTCGTTTGAACCGGACCATACTATTTGACTGAAGTTATTCAAGGGCTAGAGATTCTTAGAAATTCTAGTTCCGAATAGTCCTATATCATAGCTTGTACATCACTAAAAGTCTTAGAAGAAATGAATAAGTGTTCCACGTATTCATTTCTTTCAGTACTACTCGGTACAATTTTGTCTTTCTAGAACTTCCACTTTTTACTATTCCATTTAACTGATTTGCAAGTTATATGGACGCGTAAGATTCTGTAGAATTGGATACGAAAACATAATGAAAGACAACATTCATTTAAGTTGCTTAATGATTGTGCAAACTACAAATTACCGGATTACTAGTTAAGCCAGTCAGATTCGTGGAGGATGCTATACAAGATCTTTTAAAATAATGGCAAAATGTTAGTGGGTTACAGTGCATTCATTTTATCTAAATGTTTACACATCGTATATAATCGAGGAATATATAAGAATGTTAGTCTGAATTTGAATGTTAAGATAGGATATGTATGTGATGGATTAAATAATTGCATGAAAACACATGGATCCACTTATGGCCAATGATCCCGGGTTTAGTGTAATGATGTGTATTCACTGACTTAGGAGCCAATATGCTCCGGTCAATATTGAACTTTGTGAATTGCAGACTGAGAAGCTGTAATCAGTCTGAAAACGGTTTAGACGAGAAACTGTTAACCACTGATTTTGTATATGGTAGGCAAGCTGGCCTGGCTATGCAGAATTGGGCAGTAGCATAGTGAATACATTAACATACATATAGGTCAGTGTTTATTTGCAGATATCCGGTTATGATTATCACAAATATGCATAGAACTTGATTCCATTCAAAAAACATACAAATCGGTGGTTCTGCATTCATCCATTCACTCACTATATAATGTTTGAAATTTGATTACAGATTCCGCATAGATAACACGGATCATATCATAGATGTAAACAAGGGGAACCTGAAGTTTGAATATGATCAAGTGAACATAATATGCCCAGTGTATATGCCCGGAACATATGACGAGGATGCAGAGAAGTATATCATATACAATGTGTCCAAGGAGGAATATGAAACTTGCCGAATAACCAATCCGAATCCGCGGATAATTGCCGTCTGCGATAAACCGTACAAGCTTATGTACTTTACCATTACATTCCGACCTTTTACACCTCAGCCCGGCGGACTGGAGTTTCTACCCGGCAAGGATTATTACTTTATATGTAAGTCATTTTATAAAGTATCTACATACATCACACATATCTGTAGTATTTATGTATGTTTTAATTACATTAAAAGGTTGTTAATGTTTTCTGTGAAACAACAAGATCCAATGTGATATATTTGGTGTGCGTGCGTGCGATTCTATATACAAATCATATTACTTGAATGCAGATGACACTATCTTGATCTAATTAAGAAGCATTCTGTGCAGAATTCACATTAATTCATTGAGAACGGGAAAAGATTGTTATCATTCAGAATGTTAATTAAATAAATGTTCCCCAAAGATCGTTGCTAACCTACAAATTAAAACACCTGCATGTGGACATCTAGATTTACTTCTTGCCCGCACGGAGAACCGAACTACGAATTGTAATCCTTAAATACGGTGCGCTTAGAGATCGAAATCGTATAGTGATGCACGGCGGTAATTCAGCGATAAAGTGGGCCACTTGCGTGTTAACACGCGTGTATACCATACTCTTGTTATTTCCCGTACACAAATTCCAAAAATACTAAATGTATTGCACCCATTATGTATTTAAGCTTGTGTACATCACTGGTGATATATGGCTTCTTTCAACAGTATTAATTCAAACAATAATACACATATTATCATCATCACACAGTGTTGATTAAATGGTTGTTTGGATTTTCCCCTAGTAATGATTTGTAGTTAACATACGGAAATGTGTAATTCGTTACAGCTACATCATCTAAAGATGATTTGCATCGACGGGTCGGTGGTCGTTGTTCGGCGAACAACATGAAAATCGTATTCAAAGTTTGCTGTGCCGCAGACGAGAGCCATGAGACCAACAATAACGGGGCACCGCAAGGTTCTGGCGGGGTGAACCCGCCCACATCTACCAGTGTCAGTTGGCCCGTCCGACCGACCATGGGCCCAGGACCTGCGTTCAGCCCTGGCGTAATCTCCACCACACACATCATCAGCACTGGCAAACCCGTCCCTGACGTTACGGCTACACACAAGACCATAAAGAAGACAGGCAAGTGCAACAATATATCTACTACAATTCATAACTATGTGTGCAAGCACAAGATGATTACTAAGTAAACGTATGCATATCGTTCTGTTACAGATGTATACGATCCAAGCGAGAATGAAATAACCAAGGGTGAACATGAACCATACAATAGCAGCGGTGTACAACAGATAGGCCAGGGTGTTGAAATCATAGTTCTGCTACTGTCTATATTCTTCACTAGTTTGTGCATACGGTGGCGGTGAACGGTTAGTTGTGAACTCGTCCTGGCGTCATGTTCCATGTTTGCCTTCATTGTGCAAGAACTTATCTACCATGTAATATAACATTTGTAAATTTGTGTATGTATGTGAATGACGTAATAGTGTCACTAAACATATTCTTAGTGCACAGAGTATGCTTATGTGGATATTGGTCTGTAATGTTCACTCATACGTTACATAGTTATGTATAACACACGACTGTTTTATGTAACATTGGATGGCATGCATCTTTGTGCTATTTTATACTTAGTATATGTATTGTATGTGGATGTCGGTGTGTGTGTGTGTGTGTGTGTGTGTGTGTGTATATGAATGTATGTATGTTTAACCGTATAACGCCACCATGCCGTAATTGTGTGAACGGATGATTTGTAAATATAGACTATATTGTGGATTACATCCGGCTGACTAAACAGTGGATCAAGTAGCAGCTGTGTGATAAATGTGAACTAATTAGAGATAAATATATCCACGGATTCTAGTCTTGACCTTCAAGACACTTCCTTACTTCCGTTTAACGATTACTCGAGCCATCTATCTGAATGTGCTGTTACTATGTGTTACCCATGTAACCAACCATCAGTGATTCTCTCTCTATATACACGTATCACTCACTGTTCATAACTGGTTGTTTGACACCAGTTAGTGAACAACAGAATATCAGTAAATATCTACTATCTGTAATCATGAGATGTTCAGTATTATTATTATTGTGTGCATATCTATGTTGATGTAATGTTTCCCAATTGTGCACAATGTAATATCCCCTTACTCCCATCTACTTGTCATCATCATACAGTAAGTATACGCAAGAGAACTGGAATATGTTTGGTATGTTTGATTCAGTGTCCTTAAGATCAAGTATGGATCCGCCATATTAGTAATGTAAGTAGAGACAGAATGTTTGAAATACAGTGTTCAACAGTAGCGTACGATTGTTTATATGATAGAAACCGTATTATCATTTTGCACATTCAACGTAAAGAAATATAAAAATTATATAAGTTCCGTGATTATTATTTTCCGTAATATGTATCAATTACCATGTAATTATATAAATGTATCATACAATGTGAACTTTATAATTTTTTTACTGTATAAAAATGTATGTTAATACCGTGTATGTTAAATATACTACCCAGTGTCTTGCCGTTTTTTTTCATAACTACATTCATAATTCTGATCAACCAGATTTTAGTATATAATGCCTTTATTCATTCTGGGGCCAAATGACAACCGAAACTGAAATTGTTACTATATACACATGTGTACTGTAGCTAAAGTAGATATGTACTGTAAATGAGTCCCGTTAACATGTTATTTGATAAATACCGTATGTATGATAGATAGAAGATCATTGATATTCGACTTGTGCAACCTGCACTCGTGTGCGAAAGCATTTGCCTAACAGACATAAGCTGTAATTGTCCTTCAACAGTACTTAGCACTATAGTTGGAATCATTATTAACACCGTTAGAGAACAGTATTATTTTCATACACTTCATTTATTTGGGGGATATTATATGTAACCCCCGGCTGCGAATCATTTATTCATGTTACGTAAATGTTTGGTCAAATATTTACAATACGCATATATATCTACTCTAGCTATAAATATTACAAGTGGTGCAGAATTCAGGATAGAATCAGTGTTTATATACGTATCAAAGACAATATTTTCACATTTTGTAAATATGTTTATTGTAAGGAATCTCATCATAGAACTGTATAATATTTTTATTTATTTTGTTATATACAATTTTCAGTATAACCGTGTAAAATTAATTATAAATGTTTTTGATATTTATGAAACTTGTGTACTTAAGTGAAATATTGAACCTGACTTTTGCGCCGCTTGTTACAAATCAATGATGTCATTCAATGTTTTCTGTCGCAGTTGCACTAATAGTTTGCTTATATCTGTATCAGTTGTAATAGGACAGTGACCAGTTTATTTACATATATATTGTTGTAATAATTGGTAAGCGCAATATTCTTGGTAGCGTACAGTATTGTGTGGGATACTACACACATATTTCCGGAGATATAGTTATCAGTTTGTATTTGTCTACCATTCTGTAATACCGCTTTATATGTGACATTCATTTTGTACCTAAATAGAACCAATATACATGCTTTTTGTTCAAAAATCACAATCATTTGTATTATTGTAACCTTTCTTATTTTACTCCTTCATTTAATCATATTTATATATTTAACTACATACCTGGGTGTCCACTTCTGTCCTAACCAGAAGAAGGGCTGATCTGATGATCGTGTCAACGCACTTTGACCGTAGTTCCAACACCCTCCTGTACACATACAAGATGTTCAGATCCGATACACAATACAACAAATATTTAGACTCAACACTGCACAGTTTTTCTATATAATTCATTTATATTCACCAGACACACTTGTACTGAAGAACACAGAAGCCCTATACCATCACTCTAACAGCTAATAATAAAAAATGATTAGTGAATGTAAAAATATATAAATAAATTACCATTTACAGTGTATTGACAAGTGAATAAAATAACAATACACTAATGTCAAAGTAATTCACAAGAATCTGCTCGTCCGTTGCTTGTTCGAAACTGTTGTAAGTTTAAAAGTAAGTCGTAACAAAATTCATTTCATACTTTAATTGTATTTAATGAAGTATCTACATAAACATGTTACGTATTATTTATTAGGCTACGGAATTAATTCGTTACGTCAATTTAATAAAATAAAAGGATTAAAATCAATTATAAATGTTTAATTTGAAACTGACAAACCGATATTTTATTACTGAACTTGGAGTATTCGAGTGCGTCTCGTTTGAATACTTTCTCAATTGATAATTTTCTCCCATGATCCACATTCAAGTGATAACAAAGAAAAATTTTGAAAGTGAAGTTTTTTATTATTGGACCTAGAGCAGCGGTCGGCACCCTTTCTGTACTGGAGAGCACATTTCAAAATTCCGGAAGCGCAGCAGGCACTGCAAGGTAATGTAAAAGTATTTATATTTATAAATGTCGGTAACAAAATATAAAATTCA
>JAGJTL010000016.1:4277464-4292071 GCA_022063505.1 Calosoma granatense
TGTGAAAAATGAAATCTTGTGAGTCAGTTGATAAGTACATTTATTAACAGCGGAATTATGTTATTGTAAAAATAATTGTATTTTTTATTGCCACAATATAAACAAGATATTTTGCTAACATATTAGAAATTTGTTTTCAAAAATTAAAGCCATTTGTAAGCCGGTTTAATATACTGTTCAATGGTGTAACACAAGCTTTAGGATCTGTGTATGTCATTTAACATAATTTGTAATATTACAGTGAAGTAGTTTCTATGATCTTAGAATTTTGTTAGATATAATATTTATTTTTTGGTGTATATTTAACTGAATAAGCGAACTTGCAAAACAAGTTTTACTCTGTTGTTATGGTAATAAGAATGTAATTTAGTGAAAAAACAAGACATGGATGCTAATGGAAATGGAAAGAGAGGTTTGCCTAAATTACGTGACATTATCAGACGTCAGAGACAAGATTCAGATGTAAGTACTTTGTACACTAGAATAATATAGTACATTTAAATCAACAATATATTCTATATTTGTTTAGGGCGGTGCAATTGATTCCCCGGACTTGGATTTCGTATACGATGATACTGATACACATGCAAGTGAAATTGCAGAACTATATAGTTACACTGAGCAACCAGAATTACAGCTCAATGTTAAAGCTTTTGAAGATCAGATGGAACAGTATGGCTTGTTGCCTAGTTGGCAAAGATTGCAAAATGTGGAAAAGAAGTCTGTTATCATGAAGCTTTTGAATCAATTGGAAATGTCAAGTAAACCTCTTCGTATAAAAGCAGCGAGATGCATTTTATACATAGCTCAGGTAAAGAAACATGTCCATTTATTGGACATGTATGTACATATATTAGACAATTGGTTTTGTAGGGATGTTGGGCAGAAGTGCAGTCTGATGCCGAACAACAACAGTGGTCTCGTACCAATGTTATGCTTCTATACGAGTTTGGAGTGTTTACTGCGTTTACAGATCTGTTAAACATTGAAATTGAGTAAGTTGATCTATTTATACAATTTCATATGCAGTAATGGTAATTAATACTATCTCCTTTTGCAGGAATAATACGGCCGCACATGTGGCAATGAGAAAATTAGCAGTATCATTAGCAGATTCTCAGGATTTACGAATAATTTTATCCGTTTTGTATATTATCACTGAAGTAATGCGAGTAGAAAGAACATTTGAATATTCTGAATATAAAAATTTGGTCGATACATTTTGCTTTGAATTGGGTAAATGACAGTGTGTTCTATTTATGTGTAATAATGTGCTCATTGTAAATGATGATTTATAGGTGTACCAATTGGAGAGGAACTGCTTATAGTTAAATTACTGGGCATGGTTACACGTTTTTGTAGTGGTGCTGCACCTCATTTCCCAATGAAAAAGGTGCTACTATTACTTTGGAAATTAATTATTGTTACGCTTGGTGGAATAGCAAAGCTTCGTGAAATTAAAGGTATACATTTATATGTTTCTCTTATTCAATTATACGCGCTTAAGAGTATATGGTGATTTGGAATTTAATTCTAGTTGCATATCGAGAAAAGGAAGGCTTACCTGTAAATGATGAAGATACAATGGAAATTGCTAAAACAATGAGAGCATCGTCTCCACCGGCAAGTGCTTCAGATCTACTTGAAGCTCAAAATCAGAAAAGAAATAATCGACCATTTCGAAGGGTGAGTCTTTATTCACGATATTTTGTACTGTATTTTATTTTAGTAATAGTGAATACTGAAATGTATGTGGCGTATATTCATAATAAATTATTAGTAAAAAATGGAGTGACTGCGATATAGAATGATAGTAATTTTCAGGTATATTGTGTACTTTGGTATATGATTAATATCTCCTTATTTTCATACAGATGTTTAGGGAAATGAACTTTAGGAAAGTTAGAAATGAATTCACTATTTAATATAAATAATAATTTGTTTAATCACGGATACGTATTTTAGTAACAGTAACTACTATTATTACTGTCTTCTGGATTGATGCCATGAAATAATGTTGTACGTTTATTTGTTACACGAATAGAGTCTTATGAAACAAAGTTCACTGGATGATCATGAATCTCTAAGTATGGAATTGGAAGGTGGTATGGGAACTGATGCTAGTGATGAGTTGGCAGAATTAAGTGAATATGAAGAGAGAAGAGCGTTTGATTCGCCGGACCCTGGTCAGGGTTACAATTATGAACAGAGACCAAGTACACCTACTCCTGTCACTTTACCGATACCTAGAGGTAATTACACGATTACTAATTAACTGTGTCACTTGAATATAAGCAACATGTTTACTTGTTTCTCTAGTATATTTGAGTGATTATAGTTTTCTCTCATATATACAGGTCTACCGTGGAAACCGAAAGTCAGACAGAAAGATATAGATCAATTTTTAGAAAACTCTAGAATGAAATTTGTTGGTTTTAGTCTACAAGGAGATAGAGAGAGTTTAGCTGGATTACCTCAGCCAATCCATGAAGGAATAAAGATACTAAAACAGGCAAGAAGATAATAGATCACTCATCCATTGTTTCCATTTATATTTTTTGTTATTTTCCCTTAATTATTATGTTATATTAACCATGCTGCTTGAGTTTGTGTATTAATTACTGGTTTACCGGAAAAACGAACTTGTTTTTATTCGTTATATGAAACGTTTCTCTTGTATGTCAAGTGGAGAGAAAAGAAAATATACGGATATATAGAGTACTGACATATTGTCAGTATCTTGTATATTGTACACTATTTTATTTTCCTTGATAAACACTTTGCATATAGTAAATGTATTTGAGAAAATGGTATCTTTTTACATGACAATTAAAGCTACTAGTCCGATTGAATACAACTGTATGCTCTACTACCTATCTTTTTGTCTACCTGACAATATTTACCTTCATTAAACGGTACTATTATTTTATGGGAATGAAATGTCTTTAAACGTCAAACAAAAATGTTCTTTTCTTTAAGTTCTATGGTCGAAGCACTCAAATAGCTAACAAAGTGAAATTCAAAATTATTTTCTTTCATTCGAATGTAAAACCCATGTGACACGGTCAATTTTTAATATCAAAATGTGTTATTTTATATACCAGGTGTCTAACCTAAATGTGCGGGTTGCATAGATATATATTTCACTCTTGGTATTCTGTTATTTAAATCTTTGTTTCTGATTTGAGTTTCTCGTATATAGATTTAAAATGCAGTTTCGAAGCAAAACATTTTGATTGATTTGTTTAACATTGTCTCTAATTACTACCTGTAAATAACTGGTAGTTTAGTGTGTAGGCAGTGCAAAATGTCATTGTAAATTGTAATTCCGCATTGATTAATCGTAATTTTATATTAGTGTTTTCTTTCTTCGATGTACACTCTTTAGTAGTTCGTTCTTAAATGACGCTATTCAATCAGCTGCTGTACATATCTCGTTGAGTTGAGTATCAATGTATTCACAGAACTTATTAGTTCAAATAGCACTGTTTATTTTACTTTTAGAACAAATTGCCAGATCAAGCATAGTGCCATTATTATTTTTGTAAAGAATTTTTTGCTGAATATTGAGATATGTCATTGTGAGTTAACTCATACCAGTGGAGTGTGAAAACTAATTTGACATTTTTTAGCATATGTATACTTCACTCGCAGAAATACAAATACAGAAGGAAGAAGAAATTGCTCGTAATCCGTTGTCATACCGTGATGAAGATTATCCGTTGACACCCACAGAAATACTATACCAAGCGATGTTGCCCAATTTACCACAGTACATGATAGCTCTGCTGAAAATACTTCTGGCAGCTGCGCCTACCTCGAAAGCAAAAACCGATTCCATTAATATAATGGCGGATGTGCTACCAGAAGAAATGCCGTAAGTTCATTTCGGGATAATATTATTTCCCATATGTGTGTACATATATTTATAACATTTCAGTATGACAGTTCTACAATCCATGAAACTTGGAATTGATGTAAATCGGCACAAGGAAATCATTGTTAAAGCCGTATCTGCCATATTGTTATTGTTGCTAAAGCATTTTAAATTAAATCATATTTGTCAATTTGAATTTATGTCACAGCATCTTGTTTTTGCAAATTGTACTCCTTTAGTACTGAAATTTTTCAATCAAAATATTATGGCTTATGTAGGAGCTAAAAATGTGTAAGTATTTTAAATTGTGTATATATTTGCTTGCTCCTGTTTATTGACAGTATGAAAATACACGGATTGTTTCTTTCAGAATACCTATTTTAGATTTTCCAGCTTGTGTTATAGGGGATCAACCAGAATTAACTGGAGAAAATTTAGAAATAGGCGATTCTGCTTTATACTCGTGGAGAAACATGTTTTCTTGTATAAATCTGTTGCGTATTCTAAACAAATTAACAAAATGGAAACATTCTAGAATCATGGTATGAATTCAGATTTATATCGTTCATTTTATTATAAATGTGCAGGAATAATCATTGTTTATTACACAATAAGATCCAACACAGAAATGTTTCAACTCTTTGAGGAGTTATTCTGCAAATTTAACTTCATAAAGGATACAAAAAGATATAAAATAATTTTATTTTAAGATGCTTGTTGTTTTTAAATCAGCACCAATTTTGAAGCGAACGTTAAAAGTTCGTCATGCCATGACACAATTGTATGTTCTAAAATTACTGAAAATGCAAACTAAATATTTGGGCCGTCAATGGCGGAAATCAAACATGAAGACAATAAGCGCTATTTACGCCAAAGTGCGACATCGTTTAAACGATGATTGGGCTTTTGGAAATGGTACGTGGAAATAATAGTTTAGTGTGCTGTGCTGTTGTGTTATTCATGGTGTATTGTATTGTTCTCAGATTTAGATGCAAGACCTTGGGATTTTCAAGCTGAAGAATGCGCACTGCGTGCATGTGTCGATCGGTTTAACAACAGACGTTACTCAAACATTGGCAATGTCAGTATATTTATGATAACATCTATTTTATCTGTATACATTCTGTAAAGTTATACAGTTGTATTTGTTCTCAGGATATTGACTATGAACCAGTGGATAATTATGTTAATAGCGCGCTAGGCATTAATTCGGAATTATCGGAAGAATTTAAGAAAAACTATGAATTGTGGTTACAACAGGAAGTATTTACAGCGAATATTAACTGGGATTTTCTCCTGCACAACTAATATGTATTATATTTTTACATGGATGGCAAATACGTGGTATGCAAGCCAGTATTGGCTGAGCAAGTCAGTGTTTCTTTTATTTTCTATGTGACGTACACAAGTGATAAGTACACCGATCAGCAATATCTACATTTGTATATATTGTTTGTAATAATATCTACTTGCTGGACATATTATGTTACATGTTGTGTGGGTATGGTACGCCCCAAGTCATTTTGTAGATTTTTGTCCGAATGTCTCACGACAAATCAAACCTATTTGCCATCAATATTTCTATAACGTGCGTTTATACAATTATTTATAGTAATAATTTAATTAATCCAATCATGAAATACATCACTCCATTTATAGAGTAATTAATTAGAATATTTTATTTATCAAGTGTAATGAATGTAACGAATTACAATGAAAGGTTCACAAATTCTGTGAAAATATAGACAGACAAGGTCTTGCAAACCACGAACCAGGAAGAAAGTGAAATTATATAAATTCTGCTGTTTGTATACTCATGTTTGCAACAATCAATTGTTTTCATACAGCCAGACATGCGTATATTTCAAAATTACATTTTAATAATCATTGTAGAAGAGATATTGTGTACACTTAAATTATTTTCAATTTAGTGATTTCTTATTTTAATTATTTTAGATCATATTTGCAATAAAAAAGAAGAAAAAAAACAGCATCTTTGTGTATAGTTTTTGAACAATTGTATTATCTGTCCAGTCCTAAAATGTGAAATTCACACCAGTATGCAATATTTTTTAGTTATATATTCAGCATTTTAATTGATTAGATAATAATTATAAATCGTAAAAAATTATATCAGACCACTTTAACCCAGAAAATGCGATACTCTTTTCTCATTTAACTGGTCTTTCTTTTGATAATAATAGGCAGTAGGTTTAATTTAGTTTACGCGTCTTTTTGTAGCAATTATTTTGGCTTACAAGCAAAAATCATTTGCAAGCGTGCGAAATACACAACTACTTTGTTCTAAGTATTAGAAAATAAACCGATTTAAGTAACATTACGGCTTTAAATTTTGAGCAGCTGTTATACATTATATGTACTAGTAACATATATCTTTTGCATCAGCAAAATAATTTAATTATTTATTACTATGTAAATATCCATTACAACGGTTACTAGGCAAATTGTTTGAAATCCCAAGTGACATAATGACGTCATAACCAGTCATAACCCTGTTATTATTTATTTGTCAAGTGATACAAAGTCATCTTTTTCGTTGATATATTTAGAAATTAATAAGTTTTGTAAAGAAGATACAATTTGCTGTTTTGGGATCTGTGGTTGTGATAAAATTTGCTATAAATATTTACATTAAATTGTGTGACAAAAAAAAATAACCTTAAAAGTATTATTTCGTTATTGTTATTGTATAAAAAATGCACGTCAAACATTCCAAACAATCAGTAAGTTTTGTTTTGGATAATGGAGCTTATACAGCAAAAATTGGTACAAATTTGTCGCAACAACCTAAGTAAATATCGCATAGAGAAACGACTCTCCAGTATTTAATATATTTTATAATTTTAGGGTTATGCCAAATTCAATTATGAAAGTAAAATCAGAGAGAAGAAGGCCTTTTGTGGGAGATCAAATAAATGAATGTAGAGATGCTTCGGGTTTATTTTATATATTGCCGTTCCAGAAAGGATATTTAGTAAATTGGGATATACAGAAAACAGTCTGGGATTATATGTTTAGCAAAGAATCTAGCGCTGGTAGACTATGTGATTCTCCGATTTGCATAACAGAACCTATGTTTAATTTCCAGTCTAATCAAGAGGCTATGGATGAAATATTTTTTGAAGAATACGAATGTTGTGGAGTTTTAAGATTAAATGCCCCAGACTTGGCTGCTTATCATTACAGCAAAACTAATGGTTAGAGTACTACAGCTCTCTTATTGTCATTTATGAAATGATTCTGTTTTTAGGTAATTGTAAATCATGCCTAGTTATAGATACTGGCTACAGTTTCACGCATATTGTGCCATATATTAAGGGAGAAAAATATGTACCTGGGATTAGAAGAATTGATGTGGGTGGAAAGGTAAGCATAGAAAATCGTATATAGATACGAGTTTTTTGTAATAAATATGTGAAGTTCAGTTCCAAGCTTTTATAGGTACTTACGAATCATTTGAAAGAGATTATATCGTACAGACAGCTACATGTTATGGATGAAACTTACGTAATCAATCAAGTAAAAGAAGATGCATGTTTTGTTTCGGAAAATTTCCGATATGACATGATGCAAACTTGGTTTAAAGATAATCGAAATACAATTATTAGAGAATATTTACTACCTGATTATAGTACCATCAAGAGGGGGTATGTGTATTACTAGAACAATGTTCATTTTATATACTAATCACGCAGTTATCTTTAGATATTTACGTAATTATAAATTCAATGATACTGTGACAGAAAATGGTGATTCTCCATCAAGCAATAAACATGACACTTATCGTTCCAACAAGACAAATGGAGTAACTGAGAATGGCAGTATGGATGATCAGTCTATCAGTGTAGAACAGCAAGCTATTGTTTTAAATAACGAACGAATCACCATACCTGAAATATTGTTTCATCCGTCTGATATAGGAATTCCTCAGAAAGGAATTGCCGAAACCGTGGTAGAAAGCATAAACGCATGCCCGAAGGATAGTATATTCTCTTTGCTAGGAAATATTGTTGTAATGGGAGGCAATGCTCAGTTTCCTAATTTTAATAACAGATTATATGCAGAAATCCGATCGAGATTTGATGAAAATATGACTGTGAATGTATTAACACCAACAAAGTAAATAACATTATCTTAATATTTATTTTTTATTACATTAAATATATATGATATGGAGTATGTGTGTTAGTTGTGGATACGGTAGACAAATTGTTTAATTATTTCAGTCCTATTACATACGCATGGTTTGGAGGTAAAATGCTGGCAACAAGTGAAGAATTTCATTCATACATGGTAACGAAAGAAGAATATGAAGAACACGGCCATGGATTTTCTACATCTCATTTTAGCACATTTCGCATTGCGAAATAAGAGTGAATATACATAACCGGAAGATATTAAATTTTGTGGAAAACAGTTTACTAAATTTCTGACGATTAATTATTGACAGTATATAAAATACCGTTACTGTGTTGCATGAACTTCATTTCTTAAAAATATAAAACTGAGACATAATCAAATTACCAGAAGAGTGGTAAAAATTTGGAAGAAAATATATTTTAATGTATAAAATGGATCTTTTGACTTGATTTATTTTGTAATACGTTTTATTTTATAGTAAAACAAAGGAAATATGAAAAAATTAAATTCGTTTGTATTTGCACTAATAATACAAAAAAAAAAAC
Source organism: Calosoma granatense (assembly GCA_022063505.1). Taxonomy (NCBI): domain Eukaryota; kingdom Metazoa; phylum Arthropoda; class Insecta; order Coleoptera; family Carabidae; genus Calosoma; species Calosoma granatense. The sequence goes on from JAGJTL010000016.1 coordinate 4,286,048, forward strand.
TAATTTAGACTGAAAATTGTTCGTGAGTGATTCATTTAATTTGTTTTCCACAGGAATTTAATTGTTATATTTAATTTTTACATCATTTTAAATATCGCATTTTTACAGTGTTAATATTGTAATAAATTTTTTTTAATTTCTACTTACTGTGGTCTTGTTTGTTTCCAATAAAATGTTCCTAAATGTATTTAGCACTTATATCCTAACTCCAATCCGTGTCTGGTACACTTATAATTCGCTACTGCCGGGACAAAAGGTCATAAGTCTATTTTTTTCAATATTGCTCTTGAATCAAATTTGAAGTCCTAACGTGAAAACTAAAGTTTATTTAATTAATGTTATACGTTATGCCTATAGTATTATTATCAAGGAAAATATTAATGAACAAATTGCAATTAAAAAATATGTATATTTTATATAGTACATTTTTTAAATTTGTCTAATTCGAAATTCAAATTTTATTATTACCTTTTGTCCCGGCAGTAGTGAATTTATATTTAAACTAGATTAGTACAGACACCTTTGTTTGTAGTTTTTAGATCATTGACATAATATGTTCAAGTCTGGATATATCAATATATTAATATTTACTAAAATACATTTTCAAAATTTTGAACACTGAAAATAAAACGACTTTACAAACATTAATCTTCTTTTGTACAGGGTAACGTCAAATTCATTGAAACATATTTTTTTCTTATATGACTTTATGCAATTAAAAAATATAAATGGTAATTCTATATCATTTCCTGGAAATGTAAGAAAATTGGGAAGAAATTGGGTGGAATATAAAGAGAAATTATCGACGAGACTGTATTTTCTTTAGCTTTTGATGTCACAAATTGTTTACTTTTAATTTGATTCAATCTCGTATTGTTATATTACCAAAGAAAACTAATTATAAAATTAAATATCGAACGGAAGTGCTAAAATTGAAAACTAGTTGTATCTCACACACAAAACAAAGAAATAAAACACATTTTAAAATCTTAGGTATGTTAGGTGATATGTACCTATTATTCACTGTAATTCTTTACCTGAAGTGGGAATGTGTAGAAAATAACAAAGAAACAATCAGGTTTAACGTCGTTTATTTAACAATTCAATCGCATATTTACATAAATATATTTATATGGAATGTTATATTAATTGTGGCAACGTTGAATAAACATTTTATTCTTGACAATAAATTGAATACCATTATACACTTATATCAATCAAAATTCTAAGACAAAAATAGATATTTCACATATTATATGCTGAACAAAGCATGATAATATGTAAATGTTAATGTCTTTGCTTTTGAAATTTTTCAATAACAAATTCTTTGAAAATTTGTAATATAATTTAGTTTTTTCTTTTCATTTAATATTTATCAAAGATTCAAATCTTGGTAAATTGAATTTAATTTTTATCTTTAATATGCTCAAAGCGTAGAGTCCAATCTTCAATATTCGAATCGAATCTTGCCTTCGGTACAAGTGGTATGACTCCCACAAAGAACTTGGCCAACTTGACTGATCCAAGTAACTGGTAAGATAAGATGACAAGTTGTATATAATCGTTTAAATCCTACTCTACTCTAGCACCAGTGAAAATACATTTTTATTCATATTGGTTCAAGACATGGTATTGAATTTATTTCATATCGAATAAAAATTATTCATCGTTTTTTGATATTATAATAAATTTGGGAAAATGCTTTAATACATATTATCATGTGTGTAATGTTCAATATTTTGACATGTACATAAATATAATTAGCGCAAAATATTGAACAGAACTGTTTGTTATATTGGAGCATTTTCGTATCACTTCACCAAGTCATAGAATCATTTTGTAAAATAAATAATCAGGATTTACTACTTGTAGTAGTAATTGATATGTGCACGATTGGTACCTCTAACAGTCCAATCTGACTTTTGCACGGTTCGTGTATAGCGTCACGAATCGAGCGCAAGATGTTTCGTGTGTCAGGCCATTATCTGATATGTATAATGATTAGAGTTATATTTCTGCAAAAGTCTGATTGCAATGTAGAAAAAGACTTGATATGTATTGATTCGTGCGTATACATATTTATGTCATTCGTATACGTACATACACGTTTTCATGTTTACTTAATAATTACTGTATACCTATAATTAATGATATGTACATAATTGGATCACAATCATATTTGCAGGATAAGTCAATCAAAATATCATTATTGATATTTTATGATATATTTTAAATTCTTTTTTTCCACAATGTGGATGTAAAGGGTTTGAATTCCGATGTTAAGATATCTTCAAATTAATCTATTATGAACTCAAGACACTCACACACATACAATACACATAATATGTGTTTGGGTGCCTTACTTTCCGTCTGCTTATATGAAAAATATTTTTTTCCATATACTACACTTAATTTTATACAATCATAGTTATACTATAAAGTATTCAAATGTTTCTGAATATACTTTTAAAGTAAACTGTAGTAAATGTAAGGAAGAATATGTCGGAGAATTAATAAGAAAATATTTCTATTTTGTAAAATATAATAATCTGATATGTACTTCGTTAATTGTTTAGTAATCAGAAGACTTATTTTAATGTCATTCCTAAAGATCCTGTAGTTTCCTTTTACAATAACAGAAATGAAATGTCATATTACATTATAAAAAGCTGATGGTCGACCACTGTATTTTGCTTTTCATTATAAAATATTATTAAATATAGCCTTTGCTAACATTCATTTTCACAGACAAAATAAATGCTTCTTCATGACAATAGATAAATATTTTCACAGCCTACATTCAATATTTTATAACTGCCAGTGCATTAATGTTTGCACGTTGTGTCTGTTTTTATAATGTAACATAGTGTAGTTTACTGAATGAATTGTTAGTTTCTTTAGGAATGAGGTTAGAGTTAAAGTAAGATATTGATTTTGTAATGTTTCAGATGACGTTAAACATACATACTGTTTGAATGCCGTTAGTATGTGTTATTTAATCGGTGTAAAACCAATAGCCAATTCACTTTACTTCCAAACAATTCATGGAGCGTAGTTACGTGTAGATAACGAAACTATCGATCCATGAATATTAGCGCACCTGGTCATTTGTCTGGTTGTGGAACGTAAACATTGTAGGTATGTATATATGTATGTATATATAGATAGGAATAATGAAAATATATACTTAGATGAATCATCTGCAAGTAGGGACGGAAAAGTGACGAACACTGCTGCTATAGAAGTCACAGTAATTCAATTAAATATTATTTATATTCATTGTATGGTAAGTAAGAATAAAACCCAGGCTTTATGGGGCCGTGAATGTGGTAATATTTAAAATATAAAGCAGCAGGCTCGATAATGGTTCAGTCCAAGAATCCTGTATTCACTAATTTCTCCAAGAAAAATTTCACATCACCCAATTCGGAATCTTTAATTCCCAGAGATTTCAACATTCCTAGATCACCATTCTCCACTGCCATAAATACAGAACGAAGGTGTTCTAAGTCGCCACGTAGCAAATGTAAAGCCGCACCGAAATCTTCAATGGTCTGTGATTCTATATTGTAAAACATTCATAAAAGCAAATATGTGTTACAACAACATATTCACAACATAGTATATTATCAATATGTACACTAACATTTCAAGACTTACCTGACAGTGCAATAGCAACTTTATCAACTCCACCCAGAGGTTGCAAAGCATCTCGGGCTTTGTTGCCGAACAATTTCTCCAAGTAGTTCGGGCCGTGACTGGCAAGCAATGATTTCAGAAAACTTCCCGTTTCCTCTACAGGTGGTCTTTTAGCTTAAATACAGAATATATATACTAATTTTAATTTCTGTACAATCCCAAGTAAATTGTTATATTCAACGATTTACTACTACAAAATGTTTATATGGAATTATTCACTTGATTTGATTATATCATTACTAAAATTACAGAACATTTAACAGATATATTATTAACATTAATCTTTATAATACATTATTGCTCGTTTTCCAATTCATGTAATATCCTTTGTTACATAAAGAAATTTATGTAATCAATACGAAGAAATAAATACATATAGAAAGAATATATTCTACATGAAATGTTGTGCATACTTAATACATGTACACATGATATTATATTGGTAAAAGAGAATCTTGTTAAAGCCAGAATTAATTGTATTTGTAAATGAACATCGACCCACGCCCACGCACTAAAGCATAGAATTCCGGGAAATTACAATTCTCTCCCTTATTCCATTATCGCTAGTTAATATCGATCGGACTATTATTTGTATTTGTTTCACAAAAAGAACACATTATTTATTCATCAATTTATTTCCCATACAGTCATATGAATAATGGTCTTGTTCATTAAAAATATATTTTGGAACCTAAATAAACAGTGGTTATCACTGGTGTATTAATATTTCTTATTCTGTTAATTTCATATTTATCAGTAACATTTTCGTGAAAAAGTGTAAGCTTTTACGCAGTTAAATCTATATGTACGCTTTATAATAATATTTATTTTTTCCCCAGAGAGTTGTGTCATTAAATAAGGTGAATAATGCACACAGCACAACAATTAGTTAATGTATCGTTACCTGCTGTGCAAAGGCGAGAATCTTCATCATATCCGTCACTGCAATCTGGAGCTCCGTCGCACAAATATTGGATGGAAATACAGTGTTGCTCGCCCGGGCATTTAAATGGTTCATAAGGGTGACACAAGTCTCCTGCAACATATTATCGATGCCAATTTCATGCACGATATTGTGATCATCCTACGCTTTCATTTTAAAACAAATCAAGTTTATAAACGACGTAATAAAACACTATTCTATGTCATTTTTACAAATAAGTCTACTTATATTGTTTTACCGAAACAACAAAAAAATAACTTATTTTGCAACAATATTCATTGTAAATAATATAAATCCGAAATAAGAATGTTACGATTTCTTTGTGTACATATTTATTTCACATAAATCTATAAATTGTAATTTAATTCGGCAGCCATTTCGTGAATACATGTCAAGTGGTGCTATTAAAATTACCATTCTTCAACAGGTCACTATATATCTACCTGTTGAATAAACAGAATTTCTACAAAGACACCTAAATAGAAATATGTCGGATAGCTAAGTTCCCAGATAGTTTTATGTGAAGCTAACGTTTGACAAATATGTGTGAGTGCAATAGAAGGTAATAGAGTAAGTAACATTAATACAATAAAAGAGTAGATATCGATCGTGCAGACCTGCAGGCGTAAATTTCCACATGTTCCTTCCCCTAGCAAATGACATGCACGTAGGACGAGCTTGCGCCTTACGCCCTTTCGACGCCCTCATCAAGTACCAATCCTTCCGGATTACAAGAACCTTCTGATTTTAATGACAATGGATAACCATCAGTATATATAGTCATTGTATAGCTGCTTATGATCCTGTTCCATGCTCATGCATTGTGTGCAAATCTGGTGCGAAAATGAAAGTGAACTTGTATCATGAACTACATATAGGTTTTTTTCACTTACCGTTCCTTTTCGAATTTATATGACCGTACAGACGACTTAAGTCTAATGCCATGACTGGATACGGAATTGTAGCGCAAACCGTTATCAGTATTGTTACTGCGGCAATAGGCTGCGAAGCTAGTGTTATTTGTGCCATGGCGCAAATTTGTTGATGAAGATGGAGTCGGCAATAAATTTAGAACGGCAGTTGTATAACCGAGGATTGGCTCACCTGACACACTCACCCTAATCTAACGACTGAGCACCCCCGAGCTAGGTGTTACATTATATGAGCGTCGGTGTATGCGTCACGGACATGCGCCAATGTGATTCGCCTATGATGCACGTAGGTGGGAGTTACTCCAATAACATCTAGGCGTATCTCTACATACTGAATCCCACGTTTATTTAAAGGGTAAAGCAACTTTTTTATTACAGCGTATTGATTACAAACAATAAATATAAAATAACATTTCTCTTGGTTTCATATTTTAATTAATAATTGACGAG
>JAGJTL010000016.1:4295902-4321892 GCA_022063505.1 Calosoma granatense
AGAGTTCTGAACAGTCCTAGATGAAAGCGTAGAAGTATCTGCATTCAGTTATGCAGCTAGTTATGTAAATAAGTGTTTATCATAATTAGAATTAGGTACTTACCTAATCTATACAAGGTATGACAAAACACTTTTGTGCAGGGCGTTTTAACTGATTCATTGATTCAGTTGATTTGCTTATAGTAATATATTGACGCATTGCGATACACGTTTCAATATGCATATGTACGTCTGCCTTACCTGTTATTTCATTATTTTAAGTCGGTCAAGTTATAAATGTCTGTTGTGACAAATGTAAACCTGGTCAGATTCAATACTTTGTACGCTACCATTACGTTTTAAAATGGTTACAACCAACTGGCGAGCCGCTCTCACTTCCTTCAAAAATAGTTACAAATCTGTCGAGATACTAAAAATACTTACAGCATCTCTCCCGACACATATACACTCGTGATTTATCCGTAACTACATGTGAAAACGTTCCACGTTCCGTGTAATCTGCGTTCTGTCCAATGACGCGAGTGTAAAATATTTTCCATTTCTAGTATTCTCTACATGTGCGAACCAGCCACTTTTATTATACATTTCTACTCTTCTAATTATCACGTAAAAACCTGTCATATAAGCAAACTTATTAATTTATAACATAATTGCTGTATTCATCTACGGCTAGAATTAAATACATACATTAAATATTATTGTTTTTATAACAAACAAATATGAATTGGTTTAGAGAAAGAATGTTTCAGTGAAAGAATATATATTATTAACTGCAAATGTATATGTGCTATCGCTGAAATGTAATATTGGTTTTCACTCGTTATTGACACATGTAACATTTCTGCTGTGCATATACATACAAATATAATGTTTCATAAAATTATTTCCACATACCACCATAATCTTTCATGTAACTGTTTTTAAATAACAGTATTGAATGCATATTACGATATGGTTAAAAACTAATAAGTTTGTAGTTATATATTGAAATGAATATTGATTGCTACCCTGTTATCAGTAGTTACTGGTAAATAATTATGCAGCTGAAGTAGCCAGTAAGTATAAGTTTTAAACATCAAGTTGCCACAGCACATGATATTTCTTACTAACAGAACGTTCAAGTAACTATTGTAAATTGCCAATAAATCGCTATGAGGTCACATAAGACTACTGAATTGCTAATAACATTGATTATAGTGCAGTTTCAATCTGTATAATAATTTTAAAACATCAATACAGAACGATAAGCATGTGTGACATCTGTCAAACTGAACTAAAAACTTGGTCAAGATAAGATTTCTATGTATATTATGCTAATATCAAATGTATTACTGAATACAGTGGAATCCACCTATAATGAATTCGCTTGTAATGGACACTCTGTTATAATGAACCCTTTTATAAAGTCCCAGTTCAAACATGTATAATAAACTTTCGCCTATAATGAACCAAAATTCGTTATTTTGTCCATTATAAGCGGAGCGATTAGGTACTTCCTCGATAATTATGACATTATTTCAATATCAAACAAAGTGAAACTTATTCTACGTAAGATTATATCCCCAAACCGTAGATCCAAACAAAATTAACCGATTTTTTTTCAAAATATGCAATGTTAAATACATACGTTCATACATATGTATGTATTACAATAAGTTTTTCACATTTATTTTCGTGTTTATGTATACCTATAAACGAGTACATAGTTTCATGTTGTGTTAGTTATCTTTTTTTAAATAAAAACATGCCAATGAAATAACATGAATATAAATTCGTTTAATTAGTAATTATTCTTATGAGATGAACCTCGACTATAATGGACGATTTTACTTGGTCCTCTCAAGTCCATTATAAGCGGGTTCTACTGTATACTTATTTCGATACAATATTCTAGATAAAAAGATTATGGGTATTTGACAGTATTTGTTTTTTGGCATATTACAATTACACCAACATTCGCGGTACTGATATCTTGATAAAATGCTCTCATTTCCAGTGTGAAATTACGACGTAAATACGTTTTTTTATTCTACTACCTACTGCAATAACACCGCATGAATCATTGTTGCTCCAAAAGCATGCTAATCCTTTAAATATTATATAATTAATATGATTTCGTTAATAAATATACTAAAATTAACATCCATCTTTACAATTTTATATTGTGAACGCGTGACGTATATTGAAAGTGTGCACTGTACCTGTACTAATATGTTAACAATAATGTTCATTTTGTGCATGTATAGAATACATGGCACATTATAGAAAATATTATATGAATATGTTAGGAAATACGTTGCATGAAAATTGGCAATTATTTTTCTATTACCTAAGATTGCATTTAAATATTTTTTGTTGATAAGGTGCTATCTGGTAAATACTTACGCGATAATTTTTTTTGTCATTATAAAACGTTTTATGTCTCTTTGAAGAAGAAAGTTTTGTTTACAATTCCTAATTTTAAGGTTTATTGATTGTGTGTTTAGTTTTTATTTTTAAATGAAATTATATTAATAGTAATATCTTATTATATTTTATCACTTCATAATATCTTTTTTTATTATGTACGTGCATAAGCTCAGGTTCTGTCCTCTTTATAATAATGAGGTTAAAGATTAAACACTAAAATCTAACATCAGATACAATCGTTATCGAATATTTCTACCTTGTCATATCTAAATTCAATTGGATTGTTATTTTATTTCATCGCAAACTGTCCAGAGCATAGGGAATTTATTTAGATGATGTAATTTGTGTATCCAGGAAGTATTATACCACGAATTACTAAAATATACGTAAAAGAAGTAAACATGTTAGAAGACTATGTAACCAGTCATAAACAATGGTTTTAAACTAATGTAATATACTCATATTATTACCGTAAGTCAAGTTGAAGTTTATATTTACTAGCAAACCACAAGAGATTTTTACAAAATAAATACAAGTTAGTAAGGTGTTTATTTCGTACAATTTACTTATAAAAGAATATCAGTAATTAAATGTATCATTAATGTCAGCATAATTTGTTTTTGTATGCAATACTTATCTTCGGCAAGTGACCTTGCAATTGTATTATTATAAACGTGGTATATAGATAACCACAGCAAGTCGTGGGTTCGAAACTCACCTTATACCAACATATATGTGGCTTACATTTTACAATAATCTACACATATGTCATGTCGGTGTGACCTGGCAATTCTATGGAAAAAGTTTGCTAAACCCAAGATGTAGTGAGATGGCATGTTTATTGTTTTATCTATTATGTAATGAGCATAATCATTCTGTTTATGAGAATAGTGTTTTACAGCCGTGGGTAAAAAAGAAATTAAATATGCTCAAATTACATTTTGTCGAATTGTTACAGTGCTCGTTAAATACGTAAATAAATAATCATTATCGATCAGTGCTGGAATCTTGGTTAGTTTATTGGTAATAACGCAAATGCCTGTTATAATCATTAGAAATGGTTTTATTTTATAATAATTTTTTTTGTAAATACATTCATTTATATTGACTACTTAATGTTATTAATACCTGCTGATTCTGTAGCTCACAGTTTATTTGTGATACAAATATCACTTTTGATAATAATTATTAATTTTTTCCATTTAATTCATAAATATTACGACTGTTAGATAAGTTACGTGACTGCTGTACATTTTGTCGTGAACTACATTTAAGATGCATAGTTTAGTTATACTTGGCTATATAACCATTGTTCTTTCCACTGACATAATGCCTAGTTTCAACCTGTTAAAGTTTCGTTTATAGTATGGCATGACATACGTTTGCATATGTAGTTCTGTAAATAATACATCAAACACTGGTGCATATGCCCGTAGGTAAACGGAGTTCTGCACACAAATGTTTCACAATGCATTGTTAAATAATTCACATTATGCATTGCAACTAGTTGTTAACAATATCGGATTTTCTTACGATATTTATTTTAAATGCAGTAATTATTTTCTGTCAAACCATTTTCATTTAGCTTTCACTGATATTTTTTACTTTCGTTCCACATTGTCAAGTTCAACGATAATGGATAATTGAATATGTTGACTATTTTGTAAAAATAATTTTGTATATGTATTCAAATATTTGAATTTGAATGGTAGTTTGATTCAAATGTATGCAGACATTATTTATATTGAAATTAAGTTTCTTATTGACATATATAATACGTTATAATATCGTGTGAACTAAACACATTGTATGCGCATAGAGCAATGTTAAGTAAAATTAAAATAACGTACGTATTATTTCCATATTGTTGAAACTTATTTTCGCTCATACATTCTCATATCTGCTTCATGTATTATGATTATATTACAAATAGAATATCGTGTTTTATGGTATTGTTTTGAAACTGTTGTTTCATTAAAATATTGTTGTAAATATGGTTGTACTAACACTAAAGCAATGTAGATACGAAAGCAATAACAGTAAGTTTGCGATTGTATATCGTTCTCAAGGAGACTTTTCGCAATTTATTTTCAATTTCTGTGAATACTTATAAAGTTTAGTTATATGCTAGTATTGAGGAAGAATTTCAGAACAGGAAATATAGTTTTAAATTACCGGAAATGAGCCGACGATCTTGTAACTTGATTGCAACCAGTGACTTTAAGAAATATGCAATTAAACTTAAATATCAGTACAGACGTATTGCACATTATGAAAAGAAAATTGAAATTTATTTTTTTAATAGAAATACTAGCAAGTTGAGAAATGTTTTCTACATTTTCAGTCTTCTTTTCTAGTTAAAAAGTACACGTATACCTACCATATTTTATATCTGAAACTATATAGTACATATAAACCGTAAATTCAAGATTTATCATGAAGTGTACATGCGCAGAAATATATCTATACTAAAGACGTATAGATCTTTTACGAAGCGAGTTATAAACCAATAATATATGTTTTGAATTGTTCAAAAGACCATGCCGATTATTCTACCGACATTAGAGTGTAAATTTTCTGAAAATATATCAGTTGAAAACATGTTAGATTGGTGGAATGAATAGCTTTTTGGGCAGTTACTACGTCATGTTGCTGCGTCACATTAGCACGCATGTTCATGATCTATTTACGTCAGAGGTCCGTGATATTTGCAAGCATGCGCATTGTGTGTAGGCATGCGCGTGATGGCTTTACAACGGCGGTATATAATCTGGCTACGTTATGTACGGAATTACGCGCGTATTGTCTGTATGTGTATTGTTATATGGACAGATGGACATTACACTAATTAATGATATGATAGTATCCAGTGTCTGATGTTACAAGTATGCTCAACAGGTATTAGCATAGTTAGCAGGTATGCACGTGGTCAGGTGTTAAGTATATACCAATACAGGTGTTGAAATCTGAGTAATGTGGGTTGCTTGTACACGATCATGCACGGCGAGTTCAATATACTCATGTGCACAGTGTCCCTCGACATTATTTAGTGCATTGGTATCACGCATACCATTGATATTATGCTATATTTACTGACAAGTGAAATAATGTGTCAAATAGTATTGTACTGTTGAATATTTCAACAGTTAGCTTGTATGTATGTACAGTCAAATCCCGGTTCCTATGTGCCAGCTTATCTACAACATTTCCAGGTATTAGTATTTTTTTTTTAAATTTGTTTTTATTTAACAGAAATTAAAAAGTTATTACTGCATGTTTAGTGCTTTACATATGTATTATTATCGTTTTTCTGTGGAGTTCGCCTCGATATGAGTGAACAGTTCTTAGAATAATGTAGAATCGTCGATAATAACAACACCACGTACGTAAACACTTTTATTCCGTTTCACAATTGTTTTTATTTATTTACAGGATCGGTCAATGGTGAACACAAATGGAGCAAGTCCACTAGAAAATATGAGAGGCTTAGAGCATTATTTAAACGATATGATGCGAGGAGCTAATGACAGTGCAGATGTTAAGGGTGAGTTTATATTTTACATTTAAACATTCAAGTATTCATCTAGTATAAATTCAATTTCATTTATGTGTATGTCGTATAAAAATCTCTTCTTAAATAATATGATTACAAGTTAGCAATCGATAGATTCAGATTTTTAATTTATTTTCAAGAGAATGAATTTTTCAAGGATATGTAGGCGCTCATCACTTAAAACTCTTGTTCGTAGAGTTTTACAAGTTAATTTTTCTTTACTTATGTTTTTCACAATAATCTTAAATAATACCACAATAAAACAATAATCGTTTAGATTGCATAAGTGCCCCCAGATGTATATCGTACGACCCGCCTATGTCTTAAATCTGAACAGGGAAAATATTTGGCACTTGCATCCGACGCGCATTTTGTTCTCGTTAATTTTAGACTAAAAATATTTACAGATAATTATATTTTTAAAATAGGAATAGGAACTACATATTTAGTAATTATTGATAAGATTTTTTTACTCGATATTATGATAACACATGATAACAGATTAGGTGTACATATTGTACATATTTTAAAAAATATGAAAAAATAATCATGCATGTTTGTAAATATCTACAGGGATGGATTTATGATTTTGTAACGGGACTAATTTCGAATTCGTATAAACTTTTTTTTAATAAAGTAAACATTTGTTTACATCTACAATTTTGAGTGGAGATATTGTTAATAAAATCTGTATAATCCAAAGTAGTTGTTAGATTCTGTTGTTAAAATTGAATATGTACATATTTCAATATAAGATCAGTGTTTACTTATAGTTTCACTAATCCGGATATACACAAATCTGTGCCACTCTTCTCCTCATCTGGTTAATCCGTTTCAGTTGTTTACTGTGATTGTAAATTCCGGAAAGATTTGTTATATCGCCCAGTCATTATTGAACAAAAAACAAAATATTAAATGCAATGAGCTTAACAGTACTTCATTTCAGGTTTATTTGAACTAGTTATTTGTATACTTTTTAAGCTGTTTCCATTTCGTTGATTCCGAGTCTCTGATTAAAACAGAAAGTTATTAAAGTGAAACTTTTATATTGAGTAATCAATAGGGAATTGAATATCATTGTATATTATAAATTTCACAAAATAAAACCAGTAGAGCAATTGTTCTGTTATGTGCTTGCGAAAGTGTTTTTATTATTGCGTGCTAATACCAGGAAATATGTACTTAATTTTTTTCCACCACAATATTATTTCAAATACGTCATAAATACATTAATGATTTATATTATTAATTATAAACTGAAATCTAGTTCAATAAAACGTAAGTTGTTAAACGTAAAATGCAACAAGTTCGTATAGATTCATTCAAATAAAATTGTATGATGTTGGTATTGTAAATTTAATACTGTTTTTTTGAAATAATTGCCGTAAGTGATTTAAAAGGGTATAAAGTTTGTAAATTGAAAATAAAGTGTTTCTCAAAAGTTTTGCATTAAATCCCATAGCATGCCATGGCAGTTTCGAAATTACCAACTGTGCTACGCGGATTTGAACCCCACTACCAGTTATCTTAAATCAATAACGACGACTAGGCGTCCTTTCGTTATATCCGTAGCATTTCCATCAGATTTACCAAAATTAAGCCAACTAGATTCAGTTACAGTATCTAGTAGTTTTATTCTTTTCTAAAACGAAAACTCCACTACACAGAATAATAGTTGTGTGTTTTTAATTAAATAATTAAATTCCAAATATGAATATAAAAACAAATTATCTGCGACATTATAAGGATTATGAATTGTCAGTTGTTAGATTTAATTAAAGACGTAATTGATTATTTACAAATGATGACATTTCTGAAAGAAAAAACGATTCCATTGATATCTTAGTTTGTAACTCTATTTTGTTTCGAATTTGGCTTACAGGTTTTCATTTTCAATTACTTTTATGCACTATAATGAAAAATTTACTTATTATTTTCCTATAATTGGATATTTGATATGTCGCAATCGCATTTGATAATATTGACATGAAATCGAAATAAATTTAGAAATGCCAGAAAACTAATTATTTTCTTTTCAATAAGGTGCACGAGATATTTATGTTAGGAAAAATATATAACTTAAAATATACAGCACTATTCATGTAATACAAATTTTGGACAGCAACAGTAAATTTATTTTTATCTTAATTGTTGTGTTTTTTTATGCAAAAAAGATAATAGTTTACCGTTATCTATATGCAAAAATAAATATGCATTGTTCGATATTTCTATGTGAAAGTTCTGTTATTGGAAGAGAGGGCCTAAATATTTTCATCATTATTTGTGTATGAAAAAGTTTTAGAAGCACTGCTTTGATTCATCCATTATTTAAAATATGCAAGTAATATAAGATCAATGCCACATACATTATTGTTTTCTAACATGTAATTTATTTATTTTTCTGGCGATGTCCACGCTTTTTCTTTGTATTGCAACTTTAAAGCTTGTCTTTGAAATACACAAGCACAGTTTTGAACTTCTTTTTTTATTTTAAATATACAGGATTTTGCAGAAAACCTAAATATAATGTTTTACGTATTATTTTTGAAAAGTGCAAGTATTTTTTCTCAATTATAATTATTATAATTCATTTTAGAAGAAAAATGTATTGCAAAAAGTTGTTTAGAATAAATAATGCAATATGCGTTCGGAAAAATATTCGTAATTTTCAAATTGAACGCGTAAACAGCTATGTTTTGTTTTGCAACAACCTGTTTCGGCAGTTGTAATCTGTCTCGGGTGAACTGATAATCAGCATATCAATTCACCTGATGAAGACAACAGTGTATAACAGTCGTTGTGTTATCAATGTAAATGTATATGTATTTAAAATAAAAAAGATAGAAATTCAAGCTGTTAATTGCATTTACATTGCTGTTCCTGTGACTTTCATTTATCGCTAACCAAATTATTTATTTATTTGAAGGCATGAATATTTGTGAAAGCGTAAATATTCAATTAAACAATGACAAATGTATTAGAATATAGCATGAAATATAGGAAGTAAATTGGAGCAGAAAATAATTACAGTTCGGAGAAGTAAATTGATTGTATGTTCTAAAACAATGGCATAAAAGAGCCATTTCAGTTTGTTTTATTTCGGTTAATTTTAGAGAATTCCTGGGGTGTGTAGAAACAAAGCAAAGAGAGAGAGATACGAATGTGTGGTGACTGATTTGTAAGCAACTAAGCACATGTGCAAGAGAATTCATTTAGACTAGCATTACAGTTTTGGTGTTGTGTACGATGCAATAATGTACGTACGTACGTACGTATGTATGTATCGCTTGTGGCTTTAACAGTACTGTACATATGATTGCGAAACGCGCACTAGTGGGAGACGCTAGCAAGACAAATTTAGCTCAGCTGTGTAAATCGCGCGCGCTGCTGGTGTGTGTGGTGTCGGAGTAGACAGTTGCGCTGATTGTTAGGAAGCTACTTTTGTAGCGAACACACACACTACATTAGTACCCGTGCATGTTATTTATCATACGTAGCATTGTGGGAGGTTGCATGTACAGACTTGTGTACTGTAGTATGTACAACTGAATATGTTCTGGTGGGTTACATATGCTAGTTAACGCACACGTGAGCAAATGCGGACATACAAAACAAAATGAGCACACGCGTGCAGTACAGGTGCGCATGCGCTGGTGGACACGCGCTCGCTTATACACCAACAAGAGTCGTGCGCGCGCGACTTTCTCAGCTGATTATATCGATTTACCACTGTTAGTGTAACAGAGTGTACGTCGTTTGCCAGTGTCACTGAATGTGACCGTGTCGCATTAGTGCTTTCAATTGAACACTGTGAAGTGATGTTTCGAGCCTACGGTACCGCTCCTGCAAACGATTCTTCGACAAACAGGGACATCGTGCAGCCTTGGATTTTAACCGGCTACAATAAGGGTGCCAAAGGTGAATTGTGTGGTGTGCGCATCTGGGTCTGCGTGTCCAACATTGGACGTGTGATTGCGCCTGCGTTCATTGTAATTTGTAATGTGTTACGTGCTACAGTAAGAATGTGTGTATATATATGCATGTTTGCTGTCTGTTCCGTTGTTTTCATGACAGCAGGACCTTGCACCCAATCATAAATACATAATTATTTCCGCTGAAGCGAACGAGTTCAAAACCAGGAACACAGTCCTTGCATGCAAACGTACATACGTGCATAGTGATACAACACTCATTGCACGCACCGTTTATTCGTTTCGAATATATAATGTGTGTCAGCATTGATGTGTCTGTACTAGCTAGAATACTATTTTATACAATTCACACATTACATGGCACTGTTCAATCAATAATATTAAATAGGTTCATATGATGTAGGCCCGGTTAAGCTACTGTAATGCGTACCGGAAGATGTTATTTTAACCTGACGTCTACGTCTTCCTGTTTTGTCATAGTATTTTTTTTCCTATACTGCAGCTACAAAATTTTCACAAGAATTAAAAGACCGGTGGGAACGGATTTTATACATTTCAACAGTCATTATGTCATTAGTGTCTCTTTCACTATTGACTATAACTTTTTCGTTTCATACTAATTCCCTACCAAAACACTTCAGCAAATTACTGAAATGTAATAGTTGCACGACTGTTTAGTCGTAAGAGTGAAATGTGTTACATGTTACATACATGACACTATTAAAACTTGAAACATGATACAGCAATACGCCGATCAAATAATTGGACTACGTATACAGAGTGTTTCAAAAGAAACTATGCATTGAAATGCGTTCAATCATATTTCATATTTCAGCATACGGTACAATTATTTTTATGTAAGTGCACACACTGAAAACAATTAGGATCTGGACAATTTGTATATACTGCTGAAGGACGAAAAAAAAAATAATTAATGCGATTGTTAAGCTTTATATTTTTAAAAATATAAGAATATGCTGACTATAATTCAATAATATGTTGGAAGAGGTGTGTTATCATTAGAAAATTAGAATGATTTGATACTACAAGAAAATATTGTGATCAATAATTGAAGTGTTTATTCTTATCAACAAGACTGTTATCATGCGACTGAATTAAGCTGTTGCAAGTTGCATTGCGCGCTATATTTAAATAACTAAATAACAGATATGTTACGACGTATTTCATGTCTTTTCTATAATTTTGGCATTTACATATAGAATAATCGTCATGTGGTCTGTACTAAAATAAAATATCTGGCATATAAATAATATATACACAATTATAATTACATTGGGAAATTTGTTCAATTAATAGCTACCGTAATTAATTACGGGTCCTTCTCGTACTACAAACGTATGTGTAAATTTGATAAATACGAAAGAAAACGTGTAATTAATTATAACTTTTAATTAATGCTCACCTCTGATTACTAGTGGACTTTCGTGTGGATATTTTTTGTTTTACTTGTTTATAAAATTCACGTGAGCATATATCCAGTAATTATTCCTTTTAGACACAATTCAATAAGATTCATTTTTATAACGTAATATATTTATATTTTTTGTGTATTTATATATTGTTGTTTTATAAAATCTGTCTTAACCTTAAATATATGTGTGTACAGTTGCCGAAACAGTTCAGTTAAGTTCATGTACTAATCTAGCACGCAAATATGAATCAGAACCTAGTTTTATATAATTTCTACTAACAAAATTTTCGTTACACACACTATAAATCCCAAACCAACTAAAATTATATTGAAGTATTAGTAAATAATGTTGTTGTCTAATTATAGAAAGAAATAACATTGAATTGGACCAGCCATATGTTGTTTTACTTCGGACAGAATATATTATATTACGTACGTAATAAAAGTGAAAACTATAATATCAAAATCCGACGTGCAATGCGGTCAGCAGTGTCAGTATGTAACTGCATGTTGGCTACGGGTGTTTTACATTTAATTTATATTAAAATATTCCTGTTTGCGGTATGAGTGTTTGGTGCCAAGTACATTATTCGATTCGTATTTATTTTCAAATAATCTATATAACACGTCCTCCATAGTTAAAAATGAATTATAGCAATGTTTTATTGTTTTCACCTGTAATAT
The DNA here is from genome assembly GCA_022063505.1 of Calosoma granatense. Classification (NCBI taxonomy): domain Eukaryota; kingdom Metazoa; phylum Arthropoda; class Insecta; order Coleoptera; family Carabidae; genus Calosoma; species Calosoma granatense. Next base: position 4,307,913 of record JAGJTL010000016.1, read on the forward strand.
TTCGTAATCGATTTTATTTTCTAGGTCATACATACATACCAGTATGAATTAACAATATCGCCGTCGTAATAACTTGCTTATCGATAATTAAAGATTTATTTGAAATTGTTTAGATTAAAACATTTCCTATTATTCATGCAATTTAGCAATATTAGGTAATTCGATATTTCGTAATGTGATCTGAAACTCTTGTAATAATGTTTGTTGTTTGTGAAACGCAATGTTTGTTAACATATTTGTTTTCATTTTAGGATTCATCAATTGTAACACCAATGCATTACAATCTCTTTCTCAACTACACGGTAAGTTTATTTTATATTTATTGCTAAAAAGTATAGTTTTTATTTTAAATATAATATAATCGAAATAACAAATGAAAAAATACAATTGTTCGGAATAAAAGCGAAATCACATATGTATATGTTTAGTTATTTATATTAAAAAACGGGTATATACAGTTACGGTTAACATACGTACGTTGCATTTTATTTGCGTCAAAATATTTGATGTTTCCGTAGCAATATAAGCAGGTCTTTTTATATCAATATACAAATGCAGATTATAAATAGGTCATTTGTTTGTTATATTCGGAAACTATTTTAGTGTAATAGTAACAAAAAATTAGAAGTCGTAATTTCACATCTGGATTAATCCGAGAAGCCTAAAATCAATAAGGGAATGATGACTCGAGCGATTACGGTGAGGGTCTGCTGGCATTATACGGGTTGTCAACGTCATGACGCGCAACGTTATTATTTCTTACATATTACACAATAATCACCTTATTATATATAATCACGAAAACAAAAACAACATTTGACAGTAATTGTTTCAAATATATTACGCAGAAATGTTGCATAAAAGCACAATGGCAATGTACTACGTAACCTACCCTTAATTAATTGACACATAATTCTGTACTAGACATATATACGTAGAATAAATAGATGAAACTGTCAGTTATAGATGCGTACACACATACACATATTGGAATATTGTTTCTAAAAAAAGCCATGACCGAATTGAAATTGGGTGAATGAATATTTAATTTTATGTGTAACTGAACATGAAAATGCAATTATACTGTTCACGGCTGTAATAATAAAACGGTATTTTCTGTAGTTTCATCGAAAAGTTATTTCACTGAATCAAAATAATAACTATGCATAGCATATTTTTACTTATTTTTACGCTTTTAGTTTGACAGTATTGGCACAGTATGATTCAGATCAGGTTCTATTAAAAATGATTTACTTGGAAATGGAATCTGTGACAGTTAGTTTGTTTTTTAAGAAGATGGAAGAATGTTATAAAACTGTTAAATTACCATTGTATAGCAATGGTTTATATGTTTTTCCTGTTCACTGGTGTGGAATAATGGAATTATTTCTTCAGTTGAAAACCATAAGTAATAATAGAATATATTATGTTTTTCTACGAAATATACTACATGCATATGTTACCTGTTGATGTAAGATCATATGTTTTGTAAATGTAGAAAAAGTGTTACATACATACACTGTACCCTTCTATGTGAGAATGTTGATTTCCCACTTTGTTGCAAATCAAGAAGCGTATGTACAATACACCGTTTACTTGAAACAACTCATTGCGATTTCACTATACGACACAAAAAAATGTCAAGTTAAGTAACTACTTTCTAGTTTACTAATTTTACTTGATTTATAAGAAACGTTTTTAATCATTAATATCGCGTTTTTATATTGTGACCCAATTATCATTGTCGATTATGAAGAGTAATGCAATCTTTTTCGAAACTCATTACGTTGTCCTCTTTTTTAACAAACAGTTGAATTTCATTAATAACTCGTATTGTTATTACACGGATCTGTGCATAGAAATGAAAACTAGTAATCAGTAATATGGTGGTATAGTGTACTGGATATAAAGATGATTTCGTACTTAGTTTTCTGAAATGATTAACAATGATATGAATACTTGTGTTGTGTAGGGAAGTCGCCATTTTTCTCTGGTCTGGATGATCAAGGAACAGTATTATTGGAGGAACCTGGACATATAGTAGATAGTACACTTGCCGGACCACCGCCATCACAAAGTTCACCGTCTCGGTCTTCACCGCATTCTCAAGGCTCAGAGGGAGGCGAACGGTTTTCACGAAAAGTGTTTGTCGGCGGTCTTCCACCTGATATAGACGAAGATGAAATAACAGCAAGCTTTAGGAGATTCGGACCACTTGTTGTCGACTGGCCACACAAAGCTGAAAGCAAATCGTATTTCCCACCAAAAGGTTACGCCTTCCTCCTCTTTCAGGTAGGAATCTTTCATAATAGTAATTAGCGACACTATGCAAATATAGTAAATATTATTAAGTATGTGTGACTACAGTGTTGGGTAAATATGAAATATACAATATTTGTATATGGTAAAAGTGATAGTTTCATTTCGGAAACTAATTTCTTTAATAACATAACCTGAAGATGCTTTATGTCAAACTAATTTGTTTACTTATAAATGTGATGACACTTGCACATGACTAATATGTAGTATATTTTATATTGTAGGATGAAACATCTGTTCAACAATTAATAGATGCCTGTATTACGGATGAAGATAAATTATATTTGTGCGTGTCATCGCCTACAATCAAAGACAAACCTGTCCAGATTCGTCCTTGGCGTCTGTCCGATGCTGACTTTGTATTGGATGCATCGATGCCACTTGATCCGCGGAAGACTGTGTTCGTGGGTGGGGTTCCGCGTCCCTTAAAAGCAGGTGTGTTTATCTCTGTTGATCTAGTATGCTAGTTTAGGAATGTTGACATTAAATAATCGGTATGTTTGACAGTGGAATTGGCCATGATCATGGATCGACTGTACGGAGGCGTGTGCTATGCTGGAATAGACACGGACCCGGAACTAAAGTATCCGAAGGGTGCAGGACGTGTAGCATTTAGTAACCAGCAGAGTTACATTGCTGCAATTAGTGCCCGTTTTGTTCAGCTGCAACACGGCGACATAGATAAACGTGTCGAAGTGAAACCGTACGTTTTGGATGACCAGATGTGTGACGAATGTCAGGGACAAAGGTGCAGTGGTAAATTTGCTCCATTCTTTTGCGCCAATGTAACGTGTTTACAGGTACGTTAGATTGATGTAAATAGTTAATTTGTTTGATGTTGTTGTTGTTTGTTATTGTTACTGAATGTTGAGTGATGTTATTGAAACATTACTATCATGTATTTATTGTTCTGATACAGTATTACTGTGAACATTGTTGGGCGACTATCCATTCACGACCTGGAAGAGAGTTTCATAAGCCATTGGTGAAAGAGGGTGCTGACCGGCCACGGGCCGTGCCTTTTCGCTGGTGTTAACGCAGGAGCGCTTAGCTCTGTAGCAGTGCAACTAGCTACCACCACGTGGCCATATCCTAGCCTCTGTCTACTAGATAATTACAGGTGGCTCGTGGTGAGCATGCTCGTCGCTGTCTACAATATAGACATAATTTCTTAGTAGAGAATTTTAAGCATACCTACATATTTAAATATATATGTAATCAACAATTTTACATTTTATGAAACATAACGTCTGGCTGTAGGCTAATTTACCCACTCGCACCAAACAAGAATTGAGCAATTTTCAGTTCTTTATTAACTATTGTAATGAATTGATAAATTACACGAAAATTAAACTACTTATCATATATAATATTATGAGAACAGCGAATGTGCATAGCACCGCAGATTTGTTTACAGACAATGTAGTACATTCAGGGTATTTGTATATACTAGTCTAATGTGGGTGTGGACAAGGCGAGCCACCTATTCTATTTACTGTTTTGTATTTCTTAAGCTGACCGATTGTCACCAGTCTCCAAGTTACCAAAGTACAAGGGCTGATTTCATTACTAATTCATTCAATTCAATCATTACATAGTCTTCTTTCAACAATCTAACCTAGAAAACAACATACTTTCATTCACACTGATTGATTGACACACGATGCTTGTTTGTTGGTTTTTCTATTCTACTGTCCGTTTTACTTTTACACTACTTACTTACTATATATTCACGCGCGGGAACTGTGTATTTCACCCATTATCGATGGACTACTACCGATATTGCATAGTATTCATTACGGAATGAAAGTAAACGTAACCATTTATCTAACTAGCTACCTACCTACATACATACCTAACTAAACTAAACTACGCATACATACATGATTAAACTATTGGCAGACTCAACTTATATAAGAAAAGCCACACAACACAATGGTGGTATCGTTCTCTTGGGCTAGAGCTGTGGTTTCAAATGTTCCCACACGTTACATTCGCCTTGCCGTTACGGTTTGGAATTCGAATTTCTGATACAACGGTCGGGTGAATGACGCGATGTTGTTACGTTGTGACGTGGGGCGTGTAACGGACCCGTTCTTACAAGTAGATGGAACGTCGAGGTCCGTGATCATATACTTAGTGTTTGCACTTCCCACTTGGTATTCTGAAGAACTCGTTTATTTTTAATGTGTGATAAAATCATTACCAATATTCGTCTTATTATATGTATTAAATGAATTGCACGGATATGTATAGTATATATTATATAAATAGTATTTGCTATTCTAAGACTTTGTATTTTTTAAATTTGAAATTTTATACTAAACTGTTATAAACGGCGTATTCCGAATATTGTCGTCAATAACCGCCAATGAGCCACAACACCGTGGTATGCACCTTGCAAGCAACGCAAATTTATTCGTACCCGTAACATTTCCGTTATGTAATCTTGTTGCCGTATGCTACAAATTACTGAAATGCAGCCCACACACACACACACACATTCAAACTTATTGTATGACAAACACACATACGCAACAAATACTTGAAATCTATTTATTATGCATAGAGATTCATTTCACATGTAATGATGATCTATTGTACGATAAATTAGACAACAGCTTCGTCTAAAATTTGCTATTTTGCATTCTGCACACTGTTTGAATAAAGTCGTGTGGTAAATTTGATACATGTTACATGGTTTAAATGATTCATACAATATTTTAATATAATTTGTCGTACAATAAAGTGGAATGTGTTCTCTGGGTCGTTGAAAATGTACACTACGTCCTGCCTAGTGGAATGATATATCGAATGTAGCCTCATTTAGATAGACAATTCTGTTTGTTACATAAATACAGCTATGTTAAATAGTATTATATGCCTGAAGTGAACAAAAATCAAATGATACATACACTGTACTGTAGGGTAGTGTAGTGTTCACGGGCTACCATCATACATACAGTACTATACTGTCACACTGAGGTCGGATTATTTTCTTGACAGTCTGTTCAGTATATTCAGGGTATCTGTGCATATTTAATGTGGGTGTGGGCAAGCCAAATCATATTCTATTCTATATTCTATTTATTGTTTTTTATTTCTCGCTTGGTGATTGACATTTACCAAAGAACAAGGGCTGACTGGATTAATTTGACAGTCGTCAATTGTTTAGTAGAGCGATAATAGGATGTTATTTTTTATATAATATTAGAAGTTTATATGAAAATCGTACCTTAACTAACAAACACTAGTCACTTCATAATGAAATTAATAGTAGTTGTATAAGTTATTATTGGAAACTTAGGTGTGCTATTCACTGTGCAATAAACGGAGATTTGTCAATCAGTTCTTCAATTCTTATGCAAACATTCGTGTTTAAATAATATTGTTTCTATTATAATAATTGCCCATTATTTTCAAATAAATATCAATATTTATACCGCAATTGTTATTTGTAAATTGAAATACTATATTTTTGTTAAATTTAGGTATATAATGGCATTTAACTATATTGTACAGAATACAAATGCTACATACACGTATATCATTCCAGCTACAAATCTAACTTTTTAATATATCGTGTGAATCAGGCTTTATTTAAATTATAATCGGATTATTGACCCTATAAATAATAAGATAGATAATCTTATATCATATGAAATATGAAATAGTGAATATTCTATAAAATAGCGAAATTGAATGGAGTTTTTAAACGAGAGCATCATATGTATTATGGAGAAAAATCTAAAAAAAAGAACAACTTGCTCGTTTTCTATGCATTTGGATATAATCAAATTGACTTACGTAATGCGTACTAAAACAATAATACATATATTTACGTATACTATGCTAGGTATGTATTAAACTTCGGTAAACCTACATTTTTGAATGTATGTATATGAATTACAACGTTTTTTATTGAACTTGTGTAGGGGTTACGTGTTACTTCCTACATACATGGTGTCTGGGGAACAAGTAATTTTTTTCACTGATTGAAATTGAAACAAAGACAAACAAATAAGTAAATGTGGCCTCATTTTCTATATATTCTCTATACAAAAGTTAAATACCATTATATTCTTAAAGAATATGGATATATAACCCGTGTAGCGTGGTTATCATAGTTGCTATATACTATATGATACCTAATAACTGTTAGTACATGTGTTACTAGGTGAACTAACTAATATTCATGATGATGATGCGATATTCTGTACGACAATATTTCCCGTAACATATACGTACAAGTATGGTTATGGAAAACATTGTCGTAAGGCGTGTATGTGACTTGTCCGCTTGTAAACAAACTACCAGTGTCATATACCAAAGATTACATACATACCTATAGTTATCTTATTGCAATATGAGTATCGTTTTTAAAACAAAATATATGATGTATATGTACTGTAGATAAATAAGTGTTTTTTAAACACGTACAAATCATATTTCGAGTATATATGTCCTGTACTTGTTATTTATTATAATATCTTTTCTATTTTCTTTGCTGATTTGTTTCATAAATAAACTTTTTAATAAAGTCTAAAATACTTTTAATATTCAGATAATCTTCATGAACCTAATATCTAACGTGACTTACTTGTGTGTGTATATATATAAATATATATAGATAGATAAATATATCGATAGTATTGCGGCACATTTTCATACATGCTACATTTAGGAAACTGTTACATAAATGAGAACGAGTGACCTTCAAATATTTTTAGTTTGTTGAGTATAGTTAAAAATATTTTGGACATGAGCAACGCTGATAATTCGGTTTAAGAATATAATGACATTTAACTTGAATGAACGGCTATGATTGATATGCGCCACGTAGAAGAGTCGACGACTGAAACTACCACTAGATCAGTTGCATACATAAACATATTATACCATATTATAGGATATATAATAGTTTGTTACCACAAGAATGTTGTATATCGTTGCTATTGGGAGCGTCATGTCTAAGCTCTAGCCCCGTATATTATTTTGTACCTGGAATAACTAAAAAAACTAATATTTTTTTATCCTATTTATTTTAGTCAAATATAAGTACAATTTTTCACTTGAATGATGTACATAACCAGTGTTTTATAATATTAATATAATTTATTATTATACAGTTTGATGGAACATCAGAGCATACTTCACTACTAGTATAATCTTTTATATGAAATTTATTGTTAATATATTCTGGAGAGTAGCAACCAATTCCCATATAAGAAAAATTTTACATACATAATTTCACTTTCGAATAATCTGTGAAGCAGTATGGCAGTATAAGCAGCTAATGTACGTCGTGTTGCGATGTGAGTTGTCACAGAATTATCAACGTGTGTTCTGCTTTTTATCTAACTAATCATTACGATACTCAGTGGCAACTAAGTAAATAATTAGCATGATTTCAGGCTTGCTTGTTCGTATATTCTGTTTGTCCCTAGTCTAAGTGCGGTACGTACTGAGTTGAATTGAAATTTTCTGTAAATGTATAATCAAGACACACGATATATTAAAACATTTTACATATAAATACGTGACACTGTTGTGTTCTATAAATCGTAATATGAAGTTTGTTTTTACGAAATATGGAAGAAATGAGTCGGTTGATTTGGACAGGAATGTCGAGATAATTTGCATGAAGCGGCCAGGGTGTGTACTATACTGTACGGTATTTGAATGTACTGTTAGTGTAACATCACAGGCCTAGGCTGTACGGCATCCTCTGCTCTGTATGTGTTGAGGTTGTCCGCATAATGTTCGAAGACGCCGCTATCGACTAGAATATAATTAACCCTCTACGATTTTGGTACAAATATATTTTATGATTTATAGACAATATACACTCCTTTTTCTACTGTTTATATATTTACTCGTCCCATTTGGGAAGTAGGTTGCTGTAGTTTGAGACAGGGAAACATTTGTATTATATGATGATATATTTAAGTAGTCGTTATTACATTTGTCACATGGTTTCCGTGTGCAACAGAATGTTTTTAATCAACTATATATTCAATGTTTTTATTCGTTTTTTAGAAATTTATTGTTTTGCTTATTTTTTACTTTTTATATGACATAGATAAAAGGGATAGTTGTTGTGTATGGATGTTCTTGCAGAATGTCGTCCGCGCGGCTTTATATATAACACGAATGTCGCTACTTGTTACTGATAGATGACGTTCTGCAACAACTCTAACCTAGTCGAGTACACTGGTCTCTCTGTAATACATACATAGTACGTAGTATTTCATTATACGTATTATGTATATTTTGTTGGAATATGACAGAACAGAGCGAACTGTCAAGGGGTGTGCTCGATTAAATAAACGTCTATCCGTTTTTAGTTATAACTGCAGTTAGGTAATTTATCAAATATTATAATGTGATGATTACTACGTAACATTGAAATCTAAAGGTTTGCCCATTTATGTAATGCAGCTTTCAAGATATAACATTACGTATTTTATTTTTCTAATATGAATGGGATGGAAGGAATTTTATGACAGTTACACATAATCATACCTTTTATAATAGAATATTATATCTATGGTAGCATCATTGGATAGACAAATTCATATACCAAAGGTACATACTATTATATGCCTAAAATTTGAAGAAATTGGATATCTCTAGATTGATTCTTTCGTGCAAATAATGTACACGGGCACATTTGCCTGCATTGTGGTGTACTGTATAATTAGTATCAATTGTTTAATAAATGTTCTTGTTCCAAATATAAATTGAAATTTCTCGCTTTCTGCTAATTTTAAGCATATAATGTATTAAGATGTTTCATAGGAAATTCATTGTTGTAAACACATAAATGGTAAACATATTCAATTATTGTATTTTATTCTCTATACATATATTTCAGTGTGAAGTTCTCAAGAGCCACTCTGGCTCTAAATAACTCCGCAAATTACTGATAGGCACATATATATATATATACAGTATATCACATCATATATTTGTACGGTCAGTGTATGATGAGAGTGGGGGGTAATTCATTTGTATGAATACCCAGTGTGCTATACTGTGTATATAGTGTATGTATGTATGTATATAGGGTGTCTCCTATCTATCCGAATCAGAATGTCAAACAACCTATCTGTTTGTTAGAACTAACGTGCTTCTGTATATTCTAAAGCTAATACAATAATAATACCGTTATGGTTTATTGTAGTAATGTACCGTGTATTCTAGCCTACATACAAGTATATAGTCGTCATAATGTATGTATGTATGTACATGATTATGTTGATGTTTTAATAGCAGAATCGGAATGATAGGACACACCTGCTACTACTTGTACTTTAGGAGTAATTGAAATATTCTAAACCGATAGAAAATTACATGTGCACAGATGATCGTCGTGCTCTGATTCTGTGCTGAATAATCTGCCTGGCAGTACACGCAGGACATGTTTCTTAGTTAATCAATATCAAGTGCAATATTTTCCGGCTGTGACAGCATTTTTACAAATCGATATGTGTGTGGAAGTGTAGGAGAACAATGTAATATAATCGCATCGTGTCCGAACCTGCCGGGCGGACCCATTCTCTATGTGTTTGTTCTTTGTTGATGAAACTGTATAAAGGGGAATTGTTGTACATTTACAAGAACTGTCGTAGCAGATACGCATGTGCATAATAGTCATTTGTGATATCATGTTGAAATTAACTAGCATTGTGCAATACTAACACATGGATTGGATGAAGTTCAAGTTCTGCAAGTGTAACTTGTAGTAACACTTGATTCTGTACATTTCTTGTAAAAACAACAACAACAACAACAAACAAACAACTTGCTACAAATGCAAATACTTTAGGTACCATTGTAACGGGCAGTCGAGCAAGTGTGAAACCACACACACCTTCATTACTGTCTGTTCTCTTCCTTTCAATTCATTCATTCATTCAGTCATTCAGTTCATTGGAATTATACATACAATATAATATTATAATGTACTGTAATGAGTATTAGACCATTTATGATGGATTTGTTTTCCTTTTTATATATTATGGCTGGTAAGAATTTATATTGTTGAATACACACACACGTACACACATATGCGTGCACAGCTACACACAGGATGCGTTATAATGTATCCTTTGAGCCGCTGTGAACTAATTTTATTGAAAATAATAACATTTTCATTTGAATAACCAAATAATTGTGTGCATTTGAATTTGTTTGTATCGTTCTTATTACTTTTTGTACACTTTTGTATGTTTTTGTTTGGCGACCTGGTGGTGTGTCGAGGAGTCTTGTATACTGTTGGTCAGCATACATACTGCATACAGAACATACCACTTGGTCAGCACTATTTGTATGGGAGCCATTACTCCTTCATATTTTGTTGACTATCGAACATTTATGTTTTATAAAATAATGATAAAAATGTCAATTGTGTTTATTTGATAAATACTACTGTTAATACTTCAAACATTGTTGTCTTATTCTTCATTTACACTTTTACACGTTTACTTCATGTCTGTCAAACTCTTTATACAAATTTATGTAGTTATTCTATATAACTATTTTATTTTCATAAATCATTGTACATAGGACATAAGTACGTCATTGACTTTAGTACATGTTATTAAATTAATCTGTTGTTATTGCACTTTTTTTAGACTTAAGAAGTTCCAGTGTCGAATGCCATAGCAGTACTTGCTGTTCGCGATCTTCCTAACAAACAAATAGTTAAACTTAAGACTAAATTCTTTAACTCCCGCGCACCCTTGCAATATAATACATACTTTCTCAGCCATTGTCTGCTGCATTTCTAATTCCAATGTTTTCTTCACAGATTCTTGTTCAGTAATTTTTTCAGAAACGATATATTTTTGCGATTTCTTTTTCTCATTGCCAATATCAGCAGTGTCTTCATTTATATCGTTTAAAATCTCTTCTTTCACTTCAATATCATTCTTTAAATTTTTCCACTTTGTTTCTTCATTTTCAATTACCTTTTCCATGTCGTTCACTTCCGTTTCTAATTTATTGATTTCCACATTCAAAGTCGAAATGGAAGAATCGAATACCTGGAATGTGATTAGTTTTGAAACATTTTGTTACATGACGTATGCAGTATGTTTGTTTACTTCTTTAGCGCGTTGGTGATTTTTACTTAGTTCTTCCATGTCTGTCTTTAGATTTTGTAATTGTTGTCTACTGAACACTATGTCCGCTTTGTTACTGTTTATCTGTACAGACAAATCCTTACATGCTTTTGTTAAATCACCGACAGCGTCTGGTACTGTTTCGGTTTCGGTTGATTCTTTATTACTGTCTCTGTTCTGTAATGCTTCCGCTAATGAGAAGTTCTGTTGAAGCAGAATGTCTTGTGTTCGCTTCAGTACTCCCACTTCTGCTTGAAATTCTAATAGTTGTGCTCGATGTTCTTTATACACTACACTTCTTGCACGTAGTTTACTTACGAATCTTTTCAGTTCATCTCCTTGTGGCATTGTTCCACCTATAAACACTATTTATAAAACCATACATTACATCTTAGTCAATTAACGAATACCAATTGTTTGCTGAAGTTCCATTTCCCGGTCCTCAACTAGTCGCCGAGCAATGCTAACTTTTTCTTTCAGTTCCATTAAACGATCGGCTGCAATCCTCTTATTGTTGGCTATTACTGATGCGTGTTGTCGAAATTCAGCTAACTTGTCATCTCGTGTATCGTTAGTTAGTACATGTTTTTGTACCATTTTCTCCAGCTCAAGGGATATATTGTCAATCTATGAAATACTTTTACACATGTAGAATAATGTTGCAGGTAAATAATAATGTGTGAATCATGTTTTCATACGTGTGTGAGGTAAGTATAACGAATTATTTCTGTCTAATAGTGTACAAACTTACAGAATGTTGTAATTCAGATATTACTTCATCACTTGGAGCACTTTCTTGAACTACCATATCAATTAGCTGCGCTTTATTGTTTATGACTTCAAGTTCTTGCGGCAATCTTTCTTCAACAATAACTTTATTAGTTTGTACTTCTTCTTGTAGTTTTCCTAATATATTTTCCGGTGCAAATCGAGCAGATTGACGACTTTTTAACTGATCGTTTAATTTTTTAATTTTATTGTCCAACTGTTCGATTAGTGTACTTTGTTCATCTAACTATTAATTCAGAAAAGCGTCAGATTAATTGGTTAACACAAAATATTATTTCACTACCTGTTTCTTCAATGTGTTTTGTTGTAACACTTCGCTCCTATATGCTTTGATACATAAAAATAAGGATTTTTGATTGTTGACATTTATTTTCAATTTTTGTTTCTCGATCTGTTCGACAATTTTAGAAATATCGATATTCATTTTTTCAATATCTTTCCTCAGTTCCAACGTTGCGGCACCCATTTTTGCATATTTTGCATTTTCCTTTAAGAAAACTGAATTATTTATCTGTCATGGTATATTTATATGTATGTACATGTTTACTTACAGAATGTACAGTTTTAAATTCTTGAATTAAATGTTCATATTGCATTACAAGCGGTTGTATATCAGGGTTGGATGCTATGTTTAGCGGTACTGGTACCTTATTTAAATATCTACAAAATAGTCATAATATTACCACATCGTAATGTTGAAGTAAATGTAACTTACTTGGAAAAATACGCTCGTTTTTTTACTTCAGATTGATTTGATAATATCCAGTATAATGCGGGATGTACAATATTTCTTTTGCCCTAGGTAATGCATTTAATATTAACTTAAGACACTATACCTATACATTTTGTATTACCTGTATAAAGCCATCCGTAAATTCGGTAACACTTATATTATTTGAAAGAGGTATCCTGATATTAATAAGAATTTCCATGATTTTAGTAAGTGCTTCATCGGTATTTCTTGTCACATCCAGCTACAAATATACAACAGTAATAAAACGAGACCGTTTAATTATATTTAACACAACAATTACTTTAGGTATTGCATCCAATTTATTTAAACAATCAGCACATATTTGCAGTAAGGAATTTCTTGATAGTGAATCAAAAGATATCATATTATAGTCTGCATTAAGCATTTTATTAACTTCATTGACAACAAATCTTAACATTTTTTCACCCATGATTAATTATACAAGAAAACTAGTTTCAAAACGTTTCATAGGATGTGAATGAATACACATATGTTTTCTGGAAAATTGTATTCTGGTAACATAGCAACCTTTAGTTTCATCATTCTCCATGTGTAGCGCCACCGCTTGGTAGAATTTCAGCTTATATAGAAAAATTTTGAAAAACAAAAAATACACATGCACGACTAATCCATAACATGTATCTGTAAAATTTTTTCTTCAAAATCGATTGAATAATTTATGAGTTAATGGGATAAAAATCTAACGAGCGAATGAATGTTGTAATAGCAATTTCAGTTCAAAATATCTGTGCAAAAATTTCTAGAAATCAGAAGATAAACCGGGATGAATGGGAAACTTAAACCTGGGCCATTCCTGTTTCCATACTGTCTTTGTCAAGTATACATTAGTTTGTCTGTTACCAACTGACATTAATTAATAATATATTGTATTGCATGTGTTACATAAAATATTGGTTTTCATTGTTTAAAACATGCTATGGTATCTATAATCTAAACAGGGCGCCAAGTTTATGTCATGTAGTTCAACAG
>JAGJTL010000016.1:4327958-4343072 GCA_022063505.1 Calosoma granatense
TAATAATAAATAACGAACGTAAATATTACAAAATAAATAATTTATATATAAATGAACTCACTAATTTCACCAAATATTATTCAGTTCAAATTTACCCGGGGAAAATTAAATTATATAAATAAATTCAATACTTTTTTTACATTTGAAAATAAATTTAAATTCAATTCACTTTAACCTTAAAAGTGCATAAACTCTAAGCATATAAGAGTAGCGTTCTTTTTACAACAAATCTCAGTACATCTAACCTCGTCTCAGTTCAAACATAATTTGCAGCAATTAGTTTAATTTAACGTGAGTTTTGAGTGAGGTAAGTTTCTCCATTACGCTCATCTGTCAATAATTTTTTCATTATAATCAATATTCTTTCCATATATGCATTGTTGCATGGAATTCCAAAAACTCTTTAAATAATTGCTTTTAGATAATTCGTATTGTTATTTACCTATCCACATAAAATAGGTTTTCTACCGTTCAACAACATTAGATCCATTTCTTGAGATTTGTACAAAAAACAAACAGAGATTTTAGAAAAATACTGGACATAACTTATTTTTTAAACAACATCATTGAAACAGAGGAGTAAAATACCTGAAGGATGGTAATTTTAGTTGAAATTTACCAAGTTTAAGACGAGCTGAGATGATATGTGTGGTAAAAACAACGCGACTAATATCAAGGGGAAAAGTGTATCTTTTAAAATAACAATAGAACTATGAAAGTATAGAAATAATCCCGACGACACTAGCAAGTGCAAGTGTTGAATGCCCCAAATGGGAAATATGTGCTAAATGAATATATAGTAATGTAAAAGTTTCCGAATAAGTAAATATATAAATAAACAAGTGTGATGCAATCAGAAGAGAAGAATGAAAATAATCAAATGACACACAATGTGAAAATAGAAAATTTCGAATATCATACGAAATATAGTCCTAGATTTTTATATACACAGTATATACATGGATGAGGAGGTTATGTATTTTCTCTCCCTATACCTTCTGTGAACGCTGGTACAGAGAGGGAAGAATCTGGAAGCTCCACGAAGGTGGAACCTGTCCGGCGCTAACAACTTGATGTTGTTTGATAGCACGCAATGCCTCTTTCTGCAACCGCCACCCAAACCAGAGTTATAGAGAATATTCAGCGGGTGATATGAACATTAACAATCAGTCATACATATACACACACATTGGCAATGTTCTTTCAACTACTTCAGTTAGTAACGGTTTCAGTTTTAAATATGATTGATCACTAGTCCTGTAGTCGTTCTGGTAGGTTTATTTGAGTTTTAATTGACATTATGCATGTTTGCATAGCAGCCACCACTTTAAACTGATAAAGATACAGTGGCATTAGAGCCGGCGCTCAGGTATACCAAATTAAGTAACGGGAATAACAGAAACTACTAAATGCACCGAAGTTTTACTGTACTTGCTTTCAAATGTGAACAGTTGATTACATTCACAACGCAAGAATTTTCTAGATTATTATAATAGTGTACCTGTTGTACGTTCTAACAATAATGAACTAATACTGTTGTTCTGATGGAACAATAATCACTTTGTCAAAAGAACACTGTTATTAATTTCATTTTCATTCATACAAGCATAAAAAACACAAAATTGTGCTTTGACAGTGATTTATACTATCTACAGCAGGAGTCGGCAACATTTGTCTAACACGGGCACATTTTTGCGCAAATAATATAAATAATAATAATAAATAAAGTAATATATCGGAGGCTGCTACCGACAATTTACCGATCACTATAGCTCTTTAACAAGATGTCGATGAGCTAACAATACTGACTAATTCATTAAAGTAATTTACTTGATTCATTTATCAATAATGTTGGTAGAAAAATGTAAAATATGTAACGAATATAAATTGAGGTACGCATGTTGCAGACTCCTGATCTACAGCTTTGTATGTTGTAGTTACGATTCATGTATTTCTATAAGATATATGTACTTTAAAGATGACATGATTGATGATGAATCAGTTTAATATGTTAGGCAAATAAATGTAGCAATATACACAGCATTGATATGTGAAATGTTAACCTGTAATCCGTCAGTGATGTATGTATATATGTGTAGTAATGTTAATGTACACTTTTAATTAATTACTGTTGCGTGATACAACAATATATATGTATTTTTGTTTATTATTTTACATAATATACAGTAAATTGGGTTAATTAAAAAGTACCTGCATTATGTACATTATTTAAATAAATTGTGTAATGTTTTGATAACGTTTGTCTCTATCATAAATGTCGGGTATTTGTTAATTGAAATTTGAATAAAACTTACTTTCTTGGAATCACCGTAGTAATTGTACGTTTTTAAATATGTGCCTAGTGATAGGACATTACATTTTTCACACATATCTTTACTTGTTTTCTCCATCAGTTTTAATACATGCAGAAAATCTTCTGCCACATAATGATCTTCTTCAAGGAATACCACCATTCCTACAAAAATCATACAGGTACATATGGTTAGTAATATGAATGTAAATATGTACATCAAATATAAATAAACTAGCTTGGATACAGACACAAATGCCTGTAACTCATCGACGTGTGTCACAAAACAAAATTATATTTACTGATATACAATTTTAGACTGCGTACAATTGTTTAAAATTGGAAGCTAGGACAAATAGCTTAACGAACGTGGATGAGCTAAATACATGCTATAGTCTACTATAAGTAAACAATTCATGTCACCTATGTGATTTCTTGTGATTTCTAGCTGATTAAATACCCTGTTCGCTTTCCACCACCAATGATGTTTGGTCTGTGTGAATTTGGCTTCACGATAATGACCATACAGATCTGGATACGGTGCATTGTTGCATTTACGTATCATAGCTCTAAAATAAACAAATATATCACAACAATACAATAATATTCTCTCGCATTTCAATACTTATTCCCGCAAATATATCATTCAAACACTAAACAAAGCGATTATACAAAATAAAACTATCATTATTTATTAACACTGTTTTGAGCTAGTCCTAACAAGAACCAAAATTGGAATAATTAATGACAACATAAAATTTTAAAAAAAAATTATGACCGTAAACATTAAGATCTTCAATTTGATATTGTTAACCGCATTTTGTAGTTTCAGAATAAAGAATCACGAAAATAAAAGGTAACCTTGAAATTTTATTTACAGAACGTACATCTTTTTGTAGAAAAATAAAAGATTAATTTATCTACATGCGGATTGAAAGCCACTTCCCACGGTGCATATAAATCGCGAAATAGATAAGAACAGAAAAACAGAGGATATGAGTGTAAAATTGATAATCACATCCGCTTTATCAATGTACTTACTGTTCTTTCTTTATGTCTCTCGGGCAATCATTCGGATCTTCACCGGGGAACTCATGTGGATGGGTTTGGATAGAAAACGGATAAAATATCTGCATCACCTTGCAAAAATCTACACTCTGTACTAAGTCATTTATTTCATCATCGTAAAAATCATGCGAGAACACTAGTAGCGCCGTGGATATGTCACGAACTTGGGCCAAACTAACAATCAGATGTCGAAGGTACGTTATCCTTGTGTGCACCTGTTATACAGTAAATAAGTGAGTAAGTAACAATATCCATCTAGCTACATCTGTAGTTATGTACCTGAATTACTATTATCACCGTGTCATTCTGCATCGGTCCATAGATGTCCTCGTTGTAGACTAGTTGCATTTCATTGTAGTGAACAATGTTACGTGTTATTTCTGAAATATTCGGTGTCGTTCTAATACCAGGAGCACCAGCAACTGTACTACTATTGTATCCTGTTATAAATAGATAATCTCATGAATCAATGTAGACACATACGCAGGATATTGTTATGAATTTCTAAGTGCATATATCGAAACGACAAAATACTACAAAAATCACTGTACTTTTTTTGTTACTAGGTAAATTTTGCTTACATTTTTAAAGGGTTAAATATATGCCTCCGGGGCCTGTATTCGACGTAGATTGATAATTAGTTTTGCAATGTGAGTTACAAATATTGAGCTAAATCTAAAGAGCTAATAGTTGATTCTAGCTTAATTTTGTCTGCAGCTTTATACAGAGAAAAGCAAATTTACCCCATATACTAAGTTTTAACGCTTTGGGTCCAGTAATAAAAATACCTAATTGTTAGTTGAAAAGTTTTGCAATTCAGCCAAAATCAACCAGCTACTTTTGACTTGTGCCCGTTTAATCTGAACATGGGGGTAATTCGTGCAAGACTTGGTTTTAATTAGTAAATAAAGTATATTTAATTCCTCCGAATCGACAAGTATGGTAATTATTTGAGAGAGCGGACCTCTTGAAAAATGTTGGACATACACACGCGTCCACGCAGTCAACCTATTAACAACTAACTGCATTCATAAAGCATTTAGCAGACTTACAATGCATGATCTTTAAATCATTCATGTTCCAACAAAACAAGTTAGAATTGAAATGTTTGTTCCGTCAGACTCTACTAATAAACAGAACAGTCGATTAGAAACTTATAAATAATATATCACTGATAAATAATATACCACA
Source organism: Calosoma granatense (assembly GCA_022063505.1). NCBI lineage: Eukaryota > Metazoa > Arthropoda > Insecta > Coleoptera > Carabidae > Calosoma > Calosoma granatense. Next base: position 4,332,529 of record JAGJTL010000016.1, read on the forward strand.
CAAGTCACATTGTAATGTAAATTAAATTGTACTTAGAAATTCAGTGTACTTGTGCTACGAGTAAAGTGGCATATTGCTAATAGGGAATTAATGTAAACGGTAAAATGTCATACCTGCAGTACCATTTCGTGTCCGTGATGTAAGGAATTTGTGAAGAACAGGCGGTACCATACTGAAGATGGCAGCAGCGGAATCGTTCACTTCCAATGTTGTATCGGAAGATCCATTACTAAGACTCAGTATATGCAACTGGAGCCATACGAATGTCACCAGAAACAAAAACAGAACTGTCCTAAGGCAAGACGAGCGACGCCGGCCCATGACGTTACGGGCAACGGCCATGCATATGGTTCTCGCCCACACCTGAACTGCAAATACATATTTTTATTTAAATACAGCTCATTTTATTCACTGATAGTTTATACAGAACATTTGTCTAATTTCACTGATTCCACATAATCCATAATGTGACTCTAATGGTGAACTGTATTCATGTCAGTACTATTGACAATCACTACTACCGTGAAATAATTAGTATTGAACTGAATAACTGTACAACTACACTAACAACTATTGTGCCTATGATTAGATAAAGGTAATAAATTAGGCAAGCGGCCTTTAATTCATTAGGTATGTTGTAATTTGTTTTAACAAACAAATACCGATAATATTAATGACAATGTTTCTCTTCTATACGTAAATGTAGCGTCATACCGCAATGTATTATACATAATTAAATATATTAACACTGAATTTCCCATATACAGTGGAATCCGTTTATAGTGAACATGCAGGGACCAGGAATTTGGTCCATTATAAACGAATGTTCACTATAACCGATAGTACACGTTTTATTTTTCAATTATTTTTATTGACATATATGTTACTTATACTTGCCTGTTTCAGCATAATAGGACGATATTTGATCAAGATATCTGCGATGAAAGTTGAGATGATTAAGAAAATAGCGTTTTGATTTTTACTTGCTTAAATATTATACTAACTCGTCAACGGTTGCCGCTAGCTCAATTTTGGCTTCATTTTTGAAAATAGACACAATGAGAAATGTTTGGAAATTCTAGCCAAGTAATAAATTTTTTTAGCGATTTTCTTACAGACCTGTTCTACGTGAAGATCAAAGTTTAGTTGCCGGTCAATGATTACATAATAATTAATAATATTTAACGTTCTCAATCAATTATATAGGATCGATTTCTATAGATATACTAATGTTAGTATTACATATGCCATGGTATCTAGAATTTATAGTAAAACTCATTGCTTTTATTTTACTAACATTTAATTTTAATTTGTTCATGTTCATCCAACAGTTTACCTGTTCCAGTTCTTTATTAATAATATTTACCAATTGAGTATGATCACTTCCATCTAGACATATCAGTGTATTGTCCGCAAATTACAATGGATATTGCTCCATCGAATAAACAACTTATTTTTCATGAAATATATCAAATATAAGATGGCGTCCTCATACATATTTTATTCAATATATTTGGTTCTATTCACAATAAGTATGTACGTTACAGAATTCCATTAAAAAAACAATTTTCATGCAACTGAAATTCTAAAAAAAAAACTGATCTTTCCCCAAAGTTCAAAGAACACGCTGTATACAATTAAATTCAAGAATTTGCATGTAGATACATACATACATATTTAGACTTGTACTACATATATGTATATTATGCATTTGCAAAATTATGTATATATTCCTAAAATGAAACCTAACAAAATTATCAATCACTGTTTTTACGTAACCGAGTCATTTGTATTCATTTCCAAGATAAGAGCACGCTAATAACATGCAAATAACTCACTTCCTAGTGTATAACTAATAATACACATGACATGATACATTTTATACAAGGTTACATGCAATGAAATAAAAAATACTAGAAAACGTAAATGAAGAGAAAATTGTACTCTGTGAGAAGCAGAAGAAGTGACAGCGGTAGACCCAGTATTGATGGCGCTGTCAACATGGGAGACCGGTTGTCAAACGCGGTTACAGCAGAAACGTCATTTTAACCACTTATTACCAGCTCTCTTATAATAATATGTGTGTATCTTACTAGTAATTACAATCAAGTAATTTGTTACAACTCCGTATTTTAAATTCAAATGAACAAATTTAACTTTCTGTACATGTGCGAATATTAACTACTTATAAATTTAAAATATTTACATTAATAAAAACTTCTACATTAATTGTATAACAGATTCAGTACTTTATTATGATGTCTGAAATATAATTCTATGCGATTAAATTTATAGGATTTCTTATCGAATCCAATAAATCAACATATGAAAGGTTTCCGTGAAAGATTAATTTATCGCAAATTAAAAAAGAACAATACACAATTTGCATGATTTTTTTTTCCAATCAAGTCAGAATCTTGAAATACAATTTCAATTTAATCTGAAAATAATTTTACGGAAATTAAAAAAAAAAAACTGAAAAAGTGATTCGTACCTAACGTAAAGTTCTTATTTTCCAAGTTAAACTTTTTTAGTGAAATTTTATTTCAAATTACAAACGACAAATGCCCTTCACCGCTTGGAAATGATAACTAAATAGTCACGAAAATGCTAACCTTTGACTTTTCCAGTTTTCTTACTGCGGATATTCTTTTAGAATCAGAATTCTAAAAATCAATAAGGACATAACGAATTCTAGGAAAATATAGTGTTCGAGTGTACATATTTATTGCATGAGGTGGACAGTAAACGAAGAACGTTATCATAACTGGTTTCTTATTTATTATAAAGTGTTGTTTAAATGCAAGAGAGTCGAATAGTGGCGAGCGAGTTTGTACTGGTCAAACTTACCCCTCTTACAACCGTCGAGAACTTGTATGTCACATAATACACACGCGAAACTGTAATCTAATATTGATTACAGATTTGAAATTTTACGCCTGTAAGCTCTCGCTAGTCTCTCCTCTATGAATTTCCGTAAAGCTTTTTATGTTAAAATATAATTCATACGTGTTTTTTAACGTGTAATAAGTCTTAAAATAAAGAATGTCCGTACATTTCATAGCACGTTTACTTTACGGATAATGTGATAAAAAATGCACGTGTTCCACAGGTTAAATATGTTTATTTTTAAATAAAAACAGAACTGTACACATAGAAAAATATACATATAAAATAAAAACCAACAAAAGTATGTATATTATACTTACTTTTGTAAAAGTAGATAACAGGTTTCCATACATGAGAATCAGACTACGTGCAATAAATTAGCTTCTTGATATTATTAATATGTCTGTGTTTATTTGAAAAAGAACAAGTTTTATTACATATATTTAATATATTTCTAGAATGAAATCTAACAGATTATCTGTAATTGTGTTCTTCAACTAACAATTTCTACACTGCAAAGATGTCAAAAAAGGTTAAGTATTTTTAATCGAAGACATTGATTCGTTATTTCAATTGAACTAATAAATATTTATTGAATAACAGTGACAAATGTTTTTTGTATGTATTTAATTCTTTATCAAACCATATTTCATATGTAAATTTTAGTAGTAATAATTAATACACATATCAAATGTGTGACATCTGTATAATTGAATAAAATCCAGTTATTCTTATCAAACTCCACATATGCACAGACGTAATACATATTTTAATTACGATAACCGAAAATAGTAATTCAATATTATCAGTCAAAAACACTCCCAATAAAACAACTGGTCATAATGTAATTTAATCGTTCTTTTATGAGAACATGCATCTCACGCAATATAAAAATTAATTCTAAATATTCTAAAAATTGCTAATGTCAGATGATCAGTTGTCCTATCAAAGTACACTGACAGTTTGTTTGGTGTGACGATACAACAGTGTTTTTAAGTAAGTTGCGGACAGCATTATATGGTTACTTTTTTCGTCAGTTTGTATGATGAGTTTGACGTTTCGTATAAAGAAGAATAATTTATTATATTTATCGTGTTTTATTCTTAAAAGGTTTTATCAAAATTTGTTGAATCGGTTCTCATACCGACATACACATGGATATATGTTGTTAATAGTCATTTCGTAATACAGATAGTCTAGCTGAAATTTCCGTGCAATTTTTTATTATCGAAAGATGCTCCTACTTTATTTTTTGTTTGTGTTTTCTAACGGTACTTGGGCAGAAGTTATTGCATGGTACATCAACCTCTCGACTCGCTATTCGTACTTTCAATCAATTAATGAGAAAGAAATAAAAAGTAGTAACGTATTTATTTCAGGTCAGAATGAAATAATTTTTTCATTTGCTTAATTGGAGTAAAATTAACTTACTTGTGATATGCAGAGCACACAAAGCCACGTCTGTTCGCAATAAAGATACCAAGACTACTAAAGTTCGCTATTATATTTTCTAGTTAATAGTAAAATTTACTTATCATGTGTGTAATTTAAATTTTATTATTATGATTAAAATTATGATTAATTCGTTTCTATTTGTAAATAAATAGCTTATTCATTTGTCATTTGAAAAAAAAAGTATATTTTACGTCTTTATATAATTATGTATACAGAACCATATTGTTTTTGACCAACCGGGAACATACAGGAAAGTATAAGGAAATTTCGTATTTTACACAAATGTTTGATAATATTATTATAAATTAGTATTGGTACAGGCACTCATGCCTATATCTCATCGACATACAGGCTGTCCGAAAAAAAAAACCGAACATAGCAATTTACGGGTGAATTTTTTGTGCGAATAATTTTTCCCGGTGCATTTTAGAGGAAAAATGTATTTGAAAAAGTTGTTTAGAATTTAAAAATACATAATATGACGTTATAGTTATTTCCAAAATTCTTTTATATATCGAGAAAATTAACTTTGAAATATCACATTTTTCTGACAGATTAGTAGGCAACAAAATAAAAATTTTGACATCATTCAACAACACGTAATTGGAACAGTCATTTCAGATTATGTAATGTTGCAAACTGTGACTATTTTTGTTTTGCAACCTGCAAATCTGTCATGAATGGGAAAAAATTATTCACACATTAAAAAATTAACCCGTAAATTGCTATGTTAGGTTTTTTTTCGGACACCCTGTATATCCAATTCAAGATTATATCACAACAAATTAATATTTACGGATATATATTTTTATACTTTCAACATTTTAAACATTAGGCCGTAATGAAAGAGTGCATCTCACTTGATCACTTTCTCAATTGATAATGTTCTCACTTGATCACTTTATCGTTGTAGTTGCAGTAGATACTTGTTTCACTGGATCAGTTTCTCGATTGATTACTTTCTCATTTGATCACATGTACAGTGTAGTTGTCCCGTTGTATACAGTTGTATGTTTGGTTGCCAATTGAGATAGTGATCATGTGAAACTTTATATATAGGGTAAATCGGGCATTTTTTCTTCAAAAATCAAATTTGAGCTACCTGCAACTGTTAGCGAGATACGGTCATTTTTTATAATAACAACTGTAAATCGGATCACCCGATTGATGTTAAATTATTTATCTACGACCCAAAAAACCCGCCGAAGCTACGAAATCACAAGCAAAAATTAATTTTGAGACACTATTAGGTCAGCCTTCTAAAGCCTGTTCGATACAATGTATAACAGAATTCACAAATTTCAAATAGATGTAACTTTTGCACCGAAAGCTAATCTGTAAGTGATTAAAAATGTTGTTAATCATGTTTCATTATATATTTTGTTTATAAGTGTGCTATTTATTTTTTGCATTTTTTTTTCATTCAACTAATTTGTTTTTCAGTTCATTCAAACACAAATGCAACGAACAAATTATATATTTGTGTGTGTAAGAATATGAGATAAGTATACATTATTAAATTCTTGACATCATGCAGTTATTTAGGTCACAAACTCATAGTTTCATTAAAGGTAATAATTTACACATTAACAAGGCTAGAGCATTGGATTATGTTTTTATAGTGTCGAGTTTTTATCGTTTGATTTTAAAAACACTATTATGTTTTACGTTTGATAAACAATGTATAGGATAATTTATAATGAGTGTTAATATGTTAACTAGAATTGAAAAACATTTTTAAATAATAATCAAAGTGTATTCAAATGGGAAATATCAACAACAGTTTGTTGTAAACAGATCAAATTATAAACCCCTAGAAAGCGATATATAACACACATTTAGGAATAAACAACATCTTATAGTCTTCTTGCTAGGCATAGAAAAAGCATATAACACCACATGGAAACATTATATCCTGATGTCACATTCTGCATTATGCCTCTGAATATCTCAATATCCGAAAATTTCGCGTTAAAACAAACAGCTGCTTCTCAAAAAATCCCAAAAGAACACCGTTACTCTGGGAGAGATAATTATTTTTAATAGCGATACACAAAATAACACAAAAAACCTTTTTAAACAGGTTGATTCAAACGCATCCTGTATAATAATTACATAAAATAGATTGCTTCAAATGAGCATGCTATCATTAAATCCTTTGATAGCCTGTAACTTTTTATTTTTTTATTTACGAATATACATATACGTTCGTATGAAACTTCTGTCATTATTTTTGTTTGACACAGGTATTATGAATCATCTTGTATGATAAATTGCATTAAATAAAACTTATTGTTACTCAATTCTCGAACACAGAGAATATAACAGTGTGCAATTTCCTTTGAAATACCCATGCAACACTATCATTACAGCTGTTATAAACATTTCCTAGAAATATATCCCAACAGTTATTTTGTTCAACTCAATGTAAAAATAGTTACTGACAAGCGAGTAGTATAAATTGTATTCTATAAAAGTAAGGTTATATATATATACGTATAAAAATGTATTTATGTCAATTTATGTGTCACCTCATTTTCTTACGCAAGAATTTCTATGTGAAACTAGAAGTTTTTTACAGATGTTCAATGAGCAGTAAGAAGGTCGTATGCCATGAACATTGGACTGCGAATCATGCGCAAAGTCTCTTGTGTTTATACTTTCCTCATAAACATCGCATAAAAACCTGTAAATAACGGAATATTCATATTCTATCTGGATTTGTTTCACGTATCTTTCCTCTGTAATTGTATAATATAGATATGTAACTGTTAGATTTCTAGATATACTGATAGAATATAATGACATAGATGTCTGTACAATGTATATAATATGTGATTTTCGAAATTATGTAAACATTTCACACGGCACATAAAATACGTCACTTTTCCTCCATGAGGAGGATGTAGTAAATGAAGCCGAACGTTTTACAGTTACGATAACTTGTGAAATATACAGTGAACATTAAAAATAATTACTTTATGAAAAGAAAAACATAGCACGATTTCTAAGAAACATGCACAATTAATAATAGTATTTCATTTCTGAGAATGATAAAGATATACGTATGTGTAAACTGAAATAATCTTGATAACTTATCAGAGACTCGAATCGAACTAGAATCTAAACCGAATCGAACTAGAATCTAAACCGAACCGAACTAGAACCTAAACCGAAACGAACTAGAACCTAAACCGAAACGAACCAGTCATTATAATAAGAACTGTGAACCGGAAATGAATTGTTTAGTTTATAAAATCTCGAACTGAAAATTGAACCAAACCGTCTAGTATGAACCGGTTCAAACTGGTTATTTACATTACATAATGTGTAATTTGTGGTTATATTTTGAAAAGAAATATTTGTTTTACACAATTTGGTTTATAATTAAATGTTGTTTATTTTTTATCATAAAAAAAATTAAATACAGTAGGTTCATGATACATCTACAGTAGAATAATCAATAAATGATTGTATACTAATCACAATATATATTTTTTTATCCCTAATAGGTACTTATATTCAAATCTATATAATTATTGGATGTTTTATATTTAAATAAAAAAATACATAATTGAATTCGGTTTTTTTTAACCTATATTAAAACAGGGTTCAACTGAAATAGTAACTAAACCGTTTTCACTGAGCCGGTTATCGAACCGCTTTGAAAATAAACAGATTGAACCAGAATGAAAACCTAACCGCAAAAATATACCGAACCGAGCACCGGAATTGAACCGTTATTCATTGCGGTTCGAGTTCCTGTTATGAAGTATTTTTGGATCTATTACTATATGTGCCTATATGATACATATTTGTTATGATGCAACACACTTTTATTTTATAGAATTAGTACACTGATATTTGATTATATGCACCATGGCTGATAATAGAATGAACACACATGTAGGTAAACATCACGCCCACCATATTCATTTCAATTCAGTACATCATATGTATATGATATGTCCATATGTATGTATATATATATATATTTTAGCATGTTTGTTAAAAGATTCATTTCTGTTTAGACAAGGAGAATGTAACAAAATTATGAGTTTCTCAAAATAAACTAAAAATCAACGTATCAGAATGTTGTTCAGACAAAAAAGGAAATGAGTGTGTAAAATGATGTTGTATCGTACATTCAACTTGCTATGTATTTAAACGAAGCTATACACTGTGAAACAGATGTCATTCAGATTACTTAATTGAATAAACAACAAAGCAAAAACACATACAGAGTTTATACTCTAGATAGCAAATATTTTTTACAATACTATTCAGAGTCGGCTTCAGATGATGCAATTGCCTGCGTGCACATTAATAATGGTAAACAAATACAGATACATATTTTATTTAATACATACACATTATTACACGGTATTTATTTTAATCAGTGTGTATTTTAATTTACAAGAAAAAAAGTTACTGTTCAAGGATTTAAGAAGATTAAATCTTACGCCAAGTTTTAATCCGAACATCCGTTAATCCAATTCAGTTAGAATGGTTAGAGTATTCTTTAAGAATGATTCTTGAATTTTTCCGTATGGAAGAATTGTGATCACATCCTTAAGCGATCTACTTGAGGTTGATATACTTCAGTTCTATAGGTTTCAGATCGATTCTAGAGACAAGTGTTGCGAAAGAAAAGCACATCTGGCTGTACTCTTATAACACTCTCTTAATGAATATCTAAATTAGCTGCGCTAGCATTAGAGACACACACAATCAATTTTCTTTTATACATGTCACGCGTTCGTTAAAAAAACTTGGTCTATTGATTTTAATAATTCTAGAAAGAAAAACAACGACCATTTATATATTAAAATTCCTAAACGTCACAATATGAATATTTATATTTGTTATATAATATTATAGATTTAAATAACACTACTCGTTAACAATATTACATTGAAATAAATAATACGTAAAAGTAATACAAAGAGAGGATTTTTTTAAAATCATAATAACAATACATTATTTCTTTAGTAATTTTATGACCGTCAAGTATTTACGTAAGCAGAAAATTTGTAATGCTAATATGTAAGAAATATTTGAAATGTTTATTATTTAAATTTCATAGCGATGGAAAAAATAATCATGTTTAAACTAATTACTGTATTTCACTTTACATAGCAATGTAAATAAGTACCTATTACATACTAATATGCAAACTGAAAATTACTCATGCCAATAAAATTGCCTTTAAAATAGAAATTATTTGGAAGAAAGTATGTTTCACTGCATTGATAATGAAATTTGAGACAGTTTGTTTACATGCAGTAAAAAAAATCCTCGTCAACAAATATATGTATATCCAGAAAATTTCACAGACAAACACATTTGTATGCAGATATCATTCCTAATGAATCGGCACTCTTCCAGAAAAACGCCGTTCATTTAAAAATACCGGTGCTTAGAAGCAAAGAATGCAATGTAAAATAAGCAACCGCAAATTATTCATTCAACTTGCGGAATGACAATACTACGTCCCACCTAGTAATTTGTATTTTCCTTGGTTATAAACAAATTATATTAACAACGATAATTTTGCCTTATTTATAAATATGCTAACGACTATTTGTGCAGTAACCTAGTAACTGTCAGTAGAAATAGGGTTATTAAATACATAAATAAACTTCATATATTTTAATGCCGTATAATCACGTGGAACATAAAAAAATATCAATAATAGGACAGCACAAGATCGCTTCTTGCTGCGTTCTACCGACACAAACACAAAAATATTTGCAAATGTAAAATGACAACAATTAACACTTACCTAAATACGACTATCGATCTCTTCATCTGTCAGGTTCGTTTGTCTTTGATGTATCAAGTTCAATTAAGGATGAGTAAATTTATTACGCGAAATTGATTTAAAATAGTACATGTCAAAAATAATAAACATTTTGAATATATTATTATTAATAATATTTCAGTACTGTTTCCTCAAACATCGACATAAACAACATGATCAATAAATAAACCTTAAACACACACACACAATTTAAAAACAACGTTTGTTCCGCGTTCACATACTCCCATAACGATAGCACAGCTAGAAACTGAAAGTCAGCTGGCAGAAGTCTATTCTCCAGGCAACAGCCAGATTCGTTTGCCAGGGATTCATTCATGCCGTTTTAACTGTCACCGCCATCTAGCACCAAAGTCATCGCACTTCCAATTCTTAATAG
>JAGJTL010000016.1:4362690-4378301 GCA_022063505.1 Calosoma granatense
TATAGTACATCTCTCTGAGTCTCCAATGTATATAGATATAATCTCATTGTGAATATTCTACAAAACATACTATATGATTTATGTGTCGTTATATACCTAAACATTCTTACATGCTAATTTTGATTTTGTGCCTCCGATAATCTTATCTTAGTAACTATAATAATAATAATAAATGTAATTAGTACATACGAATGTAACAACACGTTTCGTTTTTTGTATTTTGTTTTTTTCATTAATGAAATATGCACTCTCATAAACGCACAGGATTTATCATATTGGTTTGATCGTCACTTGTGAACCGAACCGAACCAAACCAAATTCGACCAGAACTAGTTATGACTGGTACCGTACACTAATCTGGCTGACTACCTGACATGCGTGCATGCTGTACAGACAGCATACAACATATCAACGTACGTCTTTACTGTGCAAACGAGCGTACGCTTCGCTATCAATAATGAATGCGCATCTGGTGAACACGATAAATGTATATATGTTTATATCTTATATACATATGTATATACCGGACGTCCAATGAAATGTAACACATAGCGAATAAACATGAAATGAACAATTGTGATTACTTCTTACCAATACATGTTAGAGTCAAAGTGTAAATAACAAAGTTACGATACAATATTCAGTGAACAAATATATTTTTTTGACCTCCAGATCTGTCACAAAAATACAGTATTTCAAAATTGATTTACTAAATATATAAAATTATTTGAACACTAAATATCATATAATGCAGTTTATAATTTTGAATAACTTTCATTACACTTTTGCTCTAATTGCGTATTGGTACGAAGTAATTACAATTTGTCTATATTTATATATGAATCCCCTATGTTCCAGACTTCATAGGACACCCAGTGCATATATTACCTAGACGATGATTATTCCGTGCGGGATACGGCGACGATTCAGCATTACATTATTTACTGATTTTGTTACTTGGTTGTTTTTCTTTCTGTATAGATAATTTACATATATGTCACATTAACGGAACGACGACATATTATGTTACACCTGACAACTAACCTTACAGTTCAGTATGATTAGTTGTGATGTACTGTTCGTAAGGCTCCCGTTGCTGTTGTTGCGCCGCTGAACGCTGCGTTTTGCCGCGCTGTGCTGGTGTATGCGCAGCTTACGTCGAGGCCCGAAAAATTCGCCCGAAATTATCGATTGAAATGCGCATCGCGAGCGCTTTAAATTACAGAAAATTGTTTCATGGAAATCATATTAACATTTAATGAAACAAAACCAAATCGATACCGTTGACGAAGCCACAAAGTTGCTCCGGCTGCGTACTCTAAAAACATACGTGAACCACCGATACAAGAAGTAAATAAAAATTCAAGTGTAGGGGACGCGTACCTCTGTTTCCGATTCGATGCGACATGTTGAACTGATGAACACAAGATTAATCCTTTGCAGATCAATGGTCCAATACAATAGTGCAGCGATACACAACAGAATTTACCCCGTTGCCCGAAATGTGATTATTTTATTTCTGTATTTTCATGTTATTTTACCCCAAAAGCATAGAATGGCACGGGGTCTATATCCATGTGTTCCCCCCTGCAATGAGTGAATTTATGTTATGTACCTACCCAGCTCTGTGCTATGTGACGTGCACAATGGACGCGTGCCATATTGTATCTTACTGTAACCATAGAGACATATATAAAGATCAAAATGTTTGTCAGATATGCCAACCCTTTGCATCTTTTCATTTTGGAATTTCCCCTTTTACGTGAAATCCGGCACCCTTATTTTGCAATAATTATCCATTTTGATGCAATTTTATTTTATCCAGCGTGCACAGCTGCCGCCTGAGCCGTCAACAATGCGTGCCCGAGATTAAAGCAAAACACATCACATAATGTCATTATTGTTCGAATTGGCAAACACGATTCCAGAATTTCTCTTTTTTTCAGAATTTTTTATAGCATTAAACCCGTTGCTCACTGATCACGAATGCAGCTGTAGACAAACATTGCAAACTTTTCACAAAAAAACCTATTTTTCTATCTAGTATTAAAATTTGTGTTGTGTCAGTTGTGCTATTAAGTATGGGGTGGTTACGGATTGCAGCTGTTTCCCCTATTTTAAATGTTTGTTAAAATGCGGGCGTTCATAATCCACAAATGTATTCTGCTGTTATTACTGAACTGATGCATATTTGTGTTGCACAATCCCTAAATATGCACGTGTCACAGTTCAGATCAGGCATGTTAACTAAATGCAGTAATGCTATGATAAAATATTACTTTTAACAACTGCAATACTATTTCATCTAACAAGTTTCTGATAACTCCTTAACAGACAATAATAACAAGTAGAACAATTTTAAATAGATCCGTATTTTCAACAGTCAACTTTTATAAAATTATCATCTCCGATTTGAAAGAACAGTATGTGCGCCATATATAAGGACAGAGATAGGTAGGTAGAATTTGGTACGTCGATATACCGAGCGATGGCTGGGTCAAGGCACGCACCACATAATAAAACATAATTGATTTCGTTTCCAGGCGTGTCAGTAAAACAGAAATCTTTAATACGTGATAAGTTCTGAAGAAAGCTCGCTACTACCGGGAGCTGCGTTCACATGAACATACGCGCTACCACGGGTGGAAGAAGGACGCGGCCACATGAAAGACAAAGACAAAGAGATGCGGACCAAAGGTTTAGAGCTGAGAACGACCAGTGACGGAAAGGGGGAAGCGAGAGAGAGAGACTAAGGGCCGCGAAATATCCTGACGGCACTGCCGAGGAAAAAGTTACGCTTGTGCCAGTAAATTGGATTATGACCTCGGAAAAATTGTGCTCACCACAAATAAGACAACCTGAAAAGACAATTCTTCTCGAGCAAAATTCTGAAAAGATATTTGAAGGGTGTGTCACGTGTATGACAAGAACACAAGTCCAGAGCCGGTATAAGACAGTAAACAGACAAGAAAATTTCAAATTCCTAGCTAAACAGTTTCTCTCTGCGATATCTATATGATCGGTAAATATCGTTTCAACTATTTCTACTGAATGAATGTAGGCAACATATTAGGTACAGGCATACAGTTTGGTACAAAATAATATGAATATATAGATTCCATATGTGTGCATCATAAAGAATTGAATGGACCGGTTCAGCAGTTTTTTTCCCGAATAGGCGTTTCATTTTGAAATGTGCTGCAGATAAACTCGTATGATAGGAAATCAATATTGCGATAATTATAGACCTTTTCTGGCGCTAGAACACATGGGCTGACTAGTAGTTATCTTTGAGAACTGGACAGTACTTGTACTGTAACCTGACTGAATATGTAAGCATGTTTCATTTTGATGCTCGATCAGTTCACTTGTATACATGTCGCATCAGACGCGTCGACGTGACAATGACTTGACTTATTCAGAATATTTTCTTTTTTACATATATAGGAATGATAATCAGTAATAAAACGTTACCAACATTAAATATCGACTAGATTAAGGAGGAAATGACTAGATACGTAAGACTAGAACCCGTATTTCATAATAACATTTTTAATTAGAATAACCTAAATAAAGGATGAACTTATCTCTGGGGAGGTGGCGGTGATTCGCGATTCTATTTCACGGCTTAAAATTTAAAATTAGTCAAATCTCACGCATAACATCATACATTAACTACAAACTTACAAATATAATATAGTCAACCACGCACATGAGACGAATACGCTGATCAGCCGCCACATCCCGGACGCATTTTGATTATTTGCTCATTTCATTTCTAAATTCTCTGTTGTATTGAATTGAGTTGTGTTGTGTTGTGTTGTATCTCGCAGGTAACACGAGAATATGGAGTTGTTCTTACTCCTCCGATACGACCACCGTGCGTACACACACACATGTACATGTATGAAGTTAGGTACGCGTCATTTATACATGTTGTATGGGATATTTTGCATAGCGGTTCGTCAGTACGGACGGACAACAACGACGTTTTCGCACGTGCTGCTTATTGCCCTCTCGTCTCGCATAATTCAAATAACGAACTCGATGTCGATTTTTGAATAACCAAAGTTGGACACAGAGAATGTAATTTGCGTATTTCCAATGGGTGTAACTGTGAAGCGTGAGGGGTCAGCAACGAATGAACAGATGCATAAATTAAAATAAAAAAACTATATATATATATACAAGAGTCTAGTTGGGGTGCGAATCGAATCGGACTGAACGAAGGGGGAGGCACGTGCGCCTTACGGCAGATGTTATTTACAGAAATCTGGAAAATAGAAACCGGTACTAATAATACAAAAGAGGGAAAAAATCAAAAAGTACAGTGAAACGTGCGATTTAGCAATAAAACGGAACTGAACACGCTAATGTAGAGAGACGAGAGACGAGAGGCGAGTGGACAGGTCACACACACATATACACGTCCGTACAATGGTCATGTAGAAATTTGTACCTTAGTGTAAGTAGAACATACATTATATTTCATAGCACCCGGGGCTGTTACAATAGCAGGTCATAGTTTGCAATTACTAAAAGGCACACAGCGTAAGTATTATAACTATAGTAATTAGCAAATAGGTAGTCCGAGTTTGTACTATATAATTATAATTTACAAACGTAAGTAGAATCTCTCGACAACGACAACGGCCGCGCACGAACTACTGTAAATATATGTATGTATGTATATTATATTTATGTGCATATTACGAGATGCGCGTATGTCGATGTGTTCTCATGGAACGTTATTCGTTATAACACAACTACTGATTTGGTTCATCGGCCGATCGCGCGCATTCTGTCTGATCTGAACTGACCTAAATGATGATGGTTTACTGTATATAACAGACAGACACACGTACTTACGTAGACTGACAGACAGACACAAGACAGACAAATACGTCAATATATATATATAGAAGATTAGATAGCATCCTTAACAACTAGTGGAATTTTGTTCTAGCTACGTAGTATAGTTAGTTACTTTTAGTATTTAGTTAGCGTCTCCCTGAATGTAAAGGGCAGGATGACGGGCAGAGGAAGGCCTCAACACTCTGGCCGTAACAACCGAGACTGTCGTGCGAGGGTGCTTGTACAGAGACCTTGGTATATCACCGAGATTCATCATCCCCAGCACGACTACAACCCCCTGCCACGTCCCGCCTCTCTGTGTCATTTGATTGACGATGAGGTAACATTACAAATATGATATAATATATGTAGTACATACAATATAATATATACCTACGTATCGTGAACCGAAAAAACAGATACTATTGTAAGGTAACCATCAATGTAACCTGTAACATTTCTTTCATTGCAATTGACCGTCGACGAATTGAAGAGTTACTCGTATTTAGTTGACTTATTGAATATGTTTAGGTTTTTTGGCTCACGGTGTATGTATATATATGTAGGTAGGTGTGTAAAAGGACTTTGTGATTATGGACACAAAGTGACATATACAATGTAAGCATGGTACACATAAAATTCAAACAGGTGCCGTGTGCACCCCGGCCGCCATGCATGACGCTCCAGGTAGATAGGTTTATGGTACATTACAGTATATGTATATATAGTTATAGAGGAATCACTGTGTAGTATATATGTATATAAAGAAAGAAACTCGTCTCGCGGGACATGGAGTTGGTACGCTCAACAATAACAACACAACGGGCCCATGTCTCGCGAGACTGGCGTTGTCCTAGCATGGCGAGGACGGGGCGCACCATTGGCTCTCAACAAACTATACCTTGTTATGTAAGTAAATAAGTAAGTAGTACATTACATACATAACCTACGCATGCTTTCAGGAACTCGGAACAAGAGAGAGCGTACCGTAACAGTACCGTACACTGTAGCACTTGTGTGTGTTCTTCTCTCTGTATGTATATTTCTATCTATATGCAAGTAATGTTGTACACACAGTACAAACATACTGGAGATTCTAGTTTGTTAACTAACTACATGAACGGTACATGTAACGCTCTCGAGCATGGAACTATTTGAGCAAGCTGTATACATTACTATAACCACGATACTAAAACACGATACAACTAAGTTAGTGAACATTCGGGGATCACCGAGCGATTAAAATAGGAACTTGTTTATACATCACCTAAAGTTTCATCTTTCTTTCTCTACTACCATACAAAACATTTATGCGTACTCAAATTCTCTGTGAAAAATTAACAAGATTATATAAAATGTCACTCAGTCTTTCCGGTATTTGCATAAAAATATGTGCTTTATCAAATTGGTTACGACGAGCGAACCCTTGCAAATATAGGAATTTTACGCTTAATTTATAATTAAGTAATTAATCATTAATCATTTCTATACTTCCAATATAATAATAAATAATAATTAGTAAAATTAAAATGAAAATCACAGGTGTAGCTATCGCCGTTTTTCTCTTCGTTCATTAAAATTACTAGTTCTAAATATATTCATCATGACAGACATACACAGGTCAGTGTAAGTGCATATGTACGTGTATGCATTATGTACATGCATGTTACTTGGTTGGTTGTACTCGTACTCGCACTGGCTGACAGAGTACGATGATGGCGGACTTGAACACGGACGCGGATATCAGACAGGCAGCGGCTCGGCCGGCTAGGCGGGGGTCAGCGTGAAGGATACGGTTAATGGGGTGGTCAATCGCTCCAGGACGGGCAGGAAGACGATGGAAGGTACGAACCTGCGATCAGACGGCACACCACTAGCATTCGTACCACCGCCACTGCTTGAACCATTCCTATTCTGCTGCTGCTGCTGTTGTAACTGTTGTTCTCCGCCACTTGTGGAACAGCCGGATGCAGATGGAGACAAGGAGGATGAAGGCGTGACTGCGTTTCTGCCTGATATAGTTGTACTGCTATTAGGAATCGGTTCGTCCATTAGGAAAGCTTGCATCATGTACTTGGTCTGTTGCTGTTGTCGCTGCGGCAATGCATAAGTGGCCGGCAACTGTCTCTGTTTCGATACGTCTTTCAGTGTGGAGCTCACGTCCGCAGGCACCACAGAACCGCCCCGTCCCTGTTTCCTCGACCTACCGCACTGTGTACACTTCGTGCATCGATGATCGATCGTCTGATCCACTGGCTCCGGTGCTGCTGTATCTGGTTTTGTTTCGTTTCTCACGTCTGACGTAGGTGGCGTGAACTGGGCTGGTTGTGGTACACTGCCGAAGAACGGCCCCAATGACAAGAACGGATGCTGCGACATAATATGATGGTGGAGCTGGTCTGGCTGCCGAAATGACTGGGTGCATACGCCACATTGTAAAGGTGCACCTTCTGTATCGCCACCTGACGGCGGTCTCGCATGAGACCGCTCGTGCACGAACAAGAACGCGAGTACGGGCGTCGAGAATGAACAGAATGAACAGTGGTACTGTTTGACGTTTGTATCGTCAGCGCCGAACAAACTTGACAACACATTATGTACGCCAGGTTTCGAGCTACCGCTGGCATCTTGTCCGCCGTTAGGTATTCGTAATGTAGGACTAGTACGTTCCTGTCCAGTGCCTGGTTTCCGTGACTGTTGCCCAAACGATTGTTGTAACTGTAATTCTACTTCATTCCACTTGTCTGCACCGGCCTTACCATGATCTCCCAACAAATGTGCCTTCAACCACTTTGTGCTGCGAAATCTTCTGCTGCATATCGTGCATACCTCGGTAAAGTGCGTAAAATATCGATGGCTGAGATCTGATAAGTCAGCGGGTTTCAGTGCTGGATCAGTCGCAGGTGCTACAGGCTGTTCTCCGCCTGGTTGTTGTTGTTGTTGTTGTTGCTGTTGTTGTGTAGAAGAGTCCATTTCGTTAGATTGTCGGGGGTGACTTGTACCGACTCCAGTACCGATACCTGCTCCGCCAGCAGCACCATCTTCTACTATTCCATGTGTATTGTGTTTGTGCACACGCAAGAAATATTTGCTACACAGTTCTTTATTGCAAATATTACATACAACACCGCCGATCTGTGCACCGTTTTCTATCTCGATACCGTGCATTCGCTGCATGTGGGTCTTCATGAAGTACTTGTTACATAGCTCTTTGTTGCATATCTCACAATAACTGCTGGTCGGTGTGAGAGTCATGGATGCGCGTCGTTCAGGGCCTAGTGGCATCTGAGGAACGGCACGGTTCGGTGTTTTATCTGGACTAATGAAACCGTTCGAATCATCCTTGGTGTCCGGTGCAGCTTGAGAGGGAGGATTTTGTAAAGCTGGTGTAATGCTACCACCATGGCATTCAACAACATGTTGTCTCAACGCTTCGAGAGTGAGTCCATCGCGTCCGCACAGTTTGCACGAAGCTAAATCGCTTATAGTCGATGTCTGTTCTGGTTCGTTGTGTTTTTCGTCCAAGTTTTCCTCAAGTAACATACCGTGCTCGGTCATCATGTGAACATGCAGATAGTATCGATTTTCAAACTCTTTACTACACAAGCTACAGTGTGCTGAAACTCTGCTTACATCCAAGTCGTTCAGTTGCAGTATCATTGTTTGTAGTTTCTGTAGATCTTCGCTGATTGTGTCCACAGAGCTAGCCGCGTGGTTATCATTGTTATTCGTGCCTGCACTACAGTCTTCTATCTTAATTACAGGTTCAGTTACGTTTGCGCTGCCAGAATTCTCCTTATTGTTTCTGCACTGACCGGCTGCAGCATGTAACTGTGCCAAGTAAGCAGTTTGAAATTTCATTCCGCATACCTCACAATCATTTTCATTGGCTGGGGACGATTTTCGTTCGCTGTATGAACCTGAACTATTCGTGTTCTGCTCACCCATGATCAGGTTCAATGGACTAGTTTGTATTTGGTACCAACTATTAGAAATGGATAGTTCTAATTTGAAATCCTTTTGATTGTCTTTTGAATTTTCATCTGTAATGAGTATTCCGTGTCTTTTCATCTTATGTGTACGGAGAAAATATTTGTTACAATACTCTTTGCAACAGATCTCACAAAATGCTTCAGGGTTCATGATTCCTAAACGTCTCAAACGGTTAGCTGATAAATCTGCATTATTATCGCGCTGAGAATTCAGCGATGTTTCATCTTGTTCAGGCACAGATTCTTCTTTGACGGTTGGAATGTCCACGCGAGTCACATGACCGTTTTTCAACACTGAATTGTCCTGTGGGGTTAGTAGATTTTCTTCTGTTGTATTTATTTCTGGCTGGTTCAGCTCGGATTCTGATTCTTCTTCATGTGGAACCGTGACACGTTCCGGTTCAGCGATATCGCTGGTTTGGTCCGGTTCAATGACGATACCATGTACACTAGCGCGATGTGTTCGCAGGAACATCTTGTTGCAGAATCCTTTTCCGCAGATGTCACAGAATGCGCTAAAATACGTAGTCGATTTACTGGGATCTATGTTTTTCGGTGGCATAATATCGGGGCCAGGCGATACAATGTTTTTCTTGAAAGTAGGTACATTTACCGATACACCGCTCACTTCAGACGCGGGAGGATCGCTATATATCCGATGTTTGTTTGCTTTGTGTGTTTTCAGGAAGTATTTATTACAGAATTCTTTGTTGCAAAGTTCGCAGTAGGCTTCCGGGTTAAATATCCTTATGGGTGGTTGGTTCGGGTTTCTCGATTGCCCTATAACGCCTACGTCTGTTTGCGTATAATGTGGCATGCCAGGCAAATAGACAGAGGCCGCGGCTGCACCGAAACCGACAGACTGTAATGAGGCGGCACTGTGCCAATCTTCTGTTTTATTCGGCATGTCAGACAGCCAGGGTGAGAAGTTTGAACCGCCCGACAGGTTAACGGGACTGTCGGTGTCCGCTTCCATGATTCCGGTCGGCGTAGTGACATTATCGCCGCGTTCAGACAAGTCCGGATTGTGTTCGATCTTAACGCGCGACAGTAGACGATCATCTGAGGGTAAGAGGTGGGTATCTGTCGCAAGTGACGGAGCCGAAGGTACAGGCGTACTGACAGGCGACTGCTCGGGAGAGGAAAGGAACGGGCCGCCGAGCTTACCTTCGCATGATGATGGTAGACCGTCACCGTTGTTGTCATCGGATGTAGCACCGCCACTTGTTGAAATGCGGATCGGTGTGGATTGCTTGCGACGTTTCTTACAAGAATCAGCGAGCGACTGGACGGCCAACGGTCTCTTCACTAAGCGCAGCGAAAGCGAGGTATCGGTGCCCGCAACTGACGTTGAAGAACTGTTGTCCTCTCCACCGCAGCCGTCAGACAGCGCTGTGAAGCCCGTGGCCTGGTACGTCGGTGCAGAGGTCATCATGGTATCCGCGTCCTGTTGCCGACGTCATGCAAATATGCCACAGGTCCCTGGTACACACACACGAATAAGATAATAGTTTATTCATGTCCAAGTTTCAGAATCTTACATATTTCTTAATTGTACATTTCCAAAATAAAAATAAATGGCAAAATGTTCGCGGTCAATTTATGAACCGAATTATTTTAATCATTTAGATTTAAGTAATAAAATTATACAGCGATTATATACAGCAGTGTTTTATTGATGCATATAGAGTCCTTACAATGTGTAACGAAGCGAGTGTTTTATAATGAAAGGTCAGAGATATGTAACTCATTTATATAACAAACATGCCATTTAAGAAAAATATTATTCTCGTCAAACTGTACTATTTTTAACCAAGCTCTTGCTGTTAAATAAATCACTCGATATAAGAGTATATTTATTTGTATGTGTGTTACAAATGGATTTACATGTAGATACACCAGCACAGTACTGACAACATTGAAGGAGAGGTCCAAATTAGTAAAAAAAATTTCCTCGTCCATTCCAAATAAATTAAGGGCGAAATGAATTTGCAAAAATGTTTGCGAAAGGCAATTGTGCTGCCAGCCGTGGACATGTCACGTAAGGAAGTATGAATCATTCGACGTTTCCCTCGTTTTGAATTCTCCCCCAGTAAATTGGTTAGTTTCCAGTAGAAATAGCAATGCGCCCTGTGACTGGACATACGAGCACGAATCGCTCGGCCAACTATATATTCCAGCCCACACGTGCACAATAATGCCAATTCCACTACAATTATTCATAATTCACTTATTCGTCATTGTTTATAAATGGAATATATTATTGTTAAAGTAAAAATTATTCACTAATGTTTGTTGTAAACACTGAATTATAAATAATATCTATTGTTGTTTACCATGTAATATTCTATTTATTATTTAAGTGAAACATTTTCAAAGATTTAACAGATATTACTAAAATATACTGTTACGTAAACCGAATACAAATACATCGTAGTTGGAACAAAACAAAATCATAAATGTTTAGCAAAAAATTTGCTTGACAGCAATAAAAATATTGGAATTACATTTGTTGTTTGCTTCAAGATTGTTTATATTATTTCAACATAAACATTTTGTATTTACTATTACTTATTGTTGCTATTTATTACTAATGTTGTTTATTTATTCAGCGTAATAAAATATGTATATCACAAAAAAATTTTTAATGAAATTATTTTTATTTCCGAATACACGAGTGTTTAAATTCATGATTATAAATTATTAAACGATGAAAATCAAATATTGTAAACTAACAAACAATAATAACAACGTAATTAATTAGGTATCTAATAAAAAGATATATAATTAAAAAAAAACTACTAACCAGTTGATTAAACACTGTCACTTAATTTTACGTTATGTCACCGTAATACTAAAATACTTAACACACACACACATGAAACCGATATAGAGTGAACAGTGTGACACTACCTGCTGCCCTTACGATTGACGAAAATACACTGAATTACGGGAAAAATATCCGCAAGATTAACGCATTGAGCACCAACCCTCTAATGCCCCCCACCACCAATATCTACAGCAGAATAATACATCGACACATATAGCACCATCCCAACATTCTTATTTCAATTATTCGATTACGATATTTTTTAACAAAATTAAACAATCTATAGAATACTATTGGTCAATGTGTAATATTTAATTTTCTTTAAAGTATAGAAATAATAGTGAAATTGTTAAAGAATACAGTAGGTAAAAATAAATGAATTAGGCGCGAAGCCTAGGGCGCTCACCTTAGTCACCGAGATTATGATGATTAAAATTCACATAAATTTATAAAAATCAATTATCCTGTCACGCAGACTATTCATGTAAACATTTAGTTATATATGTATATAGTTTATAATTTCAGCGAAATTGTATCCAATTTTATTCAACTCGATTATTAATATCTAAATGTTATTATTTGTTTAAGAAAGTATATGTACTGCATCATACAAAGTGAAAATACTGTTATAAAACAATCTCACACCACAATATGTATTTATCTTCTCGAATAGAACTGAAAATGTCAACATACAGTGGAAAATCAACCAAATATTGTTTTCATTAACTTGTTTCTCTGGCTGTCAGATGGAAAATGTTAGTCACATCTGGTAAATAATATTCGTAATCATAATACCTCAAACAAGTAAATAACACAATATGTAACACAATTACTAATAAATAGATTAAGAAAAATACACTGTCTGTCTGCTGCTGGTATTTCGTCATATTTAAAAGATTTTAAATAGATTTATATTCTTGACATTATGTAAAATGTTTTTATTATTCAATATTTTATATTAACTGTTTTGTCTTGACAGGATTTAGATATATGACATGTCCTACTATTACATTATGTTTAGTTCGTTACAACCGATGTTTTGTTTTATGTGTTTTAAGTGTTTTCCACAGTACTAATTAACATTTAAAAATAGCGTACATTTATATGATCGAATAACATGTAGTAAATATTTCAATTAATGCTTTATTAAACGCTCAAAAACATATATGTATTTATTTTTATATGGAATGAATCGGAAAGAAAACATGTGAATCAATATTTAATAATCATGAAATGTATGAACAACAACTGGAAAAAATAATCCAAGTGTCAAACCTCGCAGTGGTAGGGGTTGGCGCCAGTTTCAATAATAACGCTGGCGACAAGACGATGATGTGTCATATATCATTAAAAACTTCGAACACCGTGTAGTAAATATATAAAAATCACTACCGTTCATCGATAAAATGTTTATCGGCAGAACAAAACAAGCGAAAGTATTTATAAATATATAGTAAAAAGAAATGGGAAAAAACTACCATATTCCCATTTTATTTCACAATTCTCCGAACTGCTGACCGCACTGAACGAAACGTATGTAATATTGACCGAAAGAGAGAGTACAATTTAAAAAATATACGTATATACATATATATATATATAACGCACACGCGGGTGAACAGTGTATACACGCACTAGCTCACACACATACAAACGTTGAAATGAAATTTCCAAGAATTAAAATTACGATACTGTATTATTGATTAACAGATAAAAAGCCAGGGTACAACTGTCACAGTTGCCTTTTTTTGTTATTGTACGCTCTTACATATTCGTATGTTGTGTATGTGTGTATTTACGTACGCGGCACACACGAGGCAGGCATGTGTACTGTTGTGTGTGTATGTGTGTGTGTGTGAGAGAGAGAGAGAGTATACAGGTGTATAGGTATCAGAATAAGGATATATAAATGGAACGACGAATGAAAGCATAGCCAGCGTCCAGTCAACCCGCTAAAACGCAACATGAGTGGAGCGTGAAGAGAGCGGAATATCGCGCGCGCGCTTTTATCAATGTATGTTGTATATGGTGTCCATATATGTAGGTACATGTGTGCGTATATTTACTGTATATATGTGTGCGTGTGTGTGTATATACGTATATATAGTATATATGCGTGCCGCGTGTGAATGGATCAATACTGGAGACTTTCGCTCGCCCACGCCTGAGTTGCCCGCTGGGCACTGTCCGGTCGCCGTCGGCAACGAAGTAGACGAGACGCGCAGGGGGTTGAACGCCCTTGTTACCTTGACGTTAGAAACTTGCAGGCCCTGTGAAACCTACCACCTCTAACCGGACCAGACACATATTCACCTCCTTACATATCTGCTGCCTCATTGCTAACTTATTATCTGTTCATACTCATATATATCTCTGCCCGGCAAGAAAATAACCTATTACTACCAACGCATATTACACCGAACCACCCACCCTCCCACACTTTCCCTCTCTCTCGCTTTCGTTTGCAAACATATCAAGATGACCGATGATTTCAGAAAATGTAGCCTGCGACAATTTTCTTTTATATTATTTACGTGTACATCATTAGCAATAAATAATTTAACTAATAAACACACTTATTAATACAACAAATATAAACTTCGCAATAAATGTTCATATTGTTTATTATGAATGCAAAATTTATTTTTAAAATCATTATTATCAGGCGCACATATAAATATAAAACAAACATAGAGATAATTTGAAAGATAAGGAATACAAACTAGAATATACTGTCAAAACAAAAAAAATCCGCTGTGTTAATGAATAACCTGCAGAGCAACAAAACAAGGTTGATATCATTTAAGCCGATGTTACTGTCTTGTGGATAAAACACAACGTAAAACTTAACTCATCACAAAATTATAGCCAAAAATAATTAAAGCTGACATTTTATATCGATCTAGTTCACATATCTTTCTCCCCCTCTACAACGATTCCGCACAATATTTCTGTTATATTAAAAATATTAAAATCATAAATAAACAAACAATAAAAGCTAATATTTACCAAAGTAAAATACACTAATAACACACAAATAGTTATTAAAATTTATCTGTTTTCATGTTTTAACATGATTTATAAGAAGCGTTGAAAATAATAACAATAAAACGTAAACAACATTCATTTCGAAAGTAGTTTACATTTCAGAAAAGTACAGTTCGGTAAAAATATAATTTACCATATCAATAATAAAGCGAATAAAATTATTAATATGA
This sequence comes from Calosoma granatense, assembly GCA_022063505.1. Lineage (NCBI taxonomy): Eukaryota > Metazoa > Arthropoda > Insecta > Coleoptera > Carabidae > Calosoma > Calosoma granatense. The sequence goes on from JAGJTL010000016.1 coordinate 4,377,585, forward strand.
ATCGCATAGATATGAAATATGTACAATTTAACTTTAGTAAATATTACAGTATATTTATTGATACATACAACCATATCAGTATCAAGGGTAAACATATTTGACAGTTAATATTTACTAACGATTAAAAATCTATATAAGCTGTGAAATTTTAATATTGAAAATATGAAAACTAAATATTAATATCATAAAGCAGACATTGACGAGTAACAATTGTCCTGATTAAAAACACGAAACGGAAACACACAGTATGAATTGTTGATAACGGTAATAAATAAAAACAAACATATTTATAAATAATAACAATTACTCACAGTGTCCACCATCCGACTTTACAATGCACTCATAGTCCTTAATATCCGGCGCACTGGCACAAACTAATCCATGGCACAGAACTTACCCTACTCTTTAGCGACCTGTTTTTCCAGCAGGAAGTAACAGGGCCACCGAAATTCGACGCCAGAACACTGGACAACAACACGCGCGCCATCTCGCCCGACGCCACAAAAACTCTTCTCATTTAAATACCACACATATATGTACTTACATAACCACAACATTGCATACTCATATAAATTATCACTGTTCCAATAAAAAAACAGTTAATCATGTAGTAGCCGTAGTATAGTATAGTCATTGTAACGAAATCAAATACTTTGTGTCTAATAAAATACTTTGTTCTATATATTATTTCCTTTTCTTGTTTATGTTGTTGATAAT
>JAGJTL010000016.1:4379119-4394566 GCA_022063505.1 Calosoma granatense
TTTCCAAATAAAATAGATTTTTTTAATTATTATATAAGAATTACATATTGTCAGTTTAAAATAATTTCACAGTAATTTAAAGGATATACTTAAATTATAATATTTTATCACGGAACACAAACTACAAATACGTATTGTTAAAACTAATGAAATGCCTGTTAACCAAGCAACTCGCATAACATCTGTACACAGCATAGCACCTATTTTAAAAGGAATGTCATATTCAACATTACAAAGTTGCAAAGATATTTAACTTAGACACAAGTGATGTCATTTGTTGTTTAGACTCAGTCTCTATCGAACTGTTTCCAGGAAGAACACCGTACGGTACTTTTTTTATTTTAAAGAATAATAAACTTTCATAAATATTCTCTTCTTGTATATCTGTACACCTTGTCAGCTAGCTTATTCGTTCATTTCTTTGATACAGTATATTTGTTTATTAATTTTTGTTCGTATTATGCTAACATGTTTGTATGAATTTCTGTTGTGTATGTTTTACGTTAGTAAAATTCGACACAGATTAATTTTCACCACGTATATACGAAGGTAAGATTTCTATATGCATATCTATAGTATAGCATTGTTGCTTGCGTGTTTCAAGTCTTCTATTGCAGTTCGTTGATAGAAAATACAAACAACATTTAATATAATATGAATTTATTCTATTGTACCACACAAATACAAATTAATTACACTAATATTACCAACTAAATATTAGCAAACACATTAAAAAACTACCTATTTTGACAGTACAATCAACAATAACTGTCAGTCTACCTTTTTACTAAGTCAACAGTATTTTTTAGGTTCATTTATTACAAAGATATACGAAGTCAAAAAGTACAGTATTACAAATAATTTACAATGATTAATTCCGCATATATATTTCTACCGTATGACCTATTATTATTACAGATTTAAATAAATTTATTTATTGAATATTGACAATTTCATCTAATAAATTCTTAACATGCAATAAAATAAGTAACATTTTGTAATTATTATTATTCCTTAGCTATTACATTTGCAACTTCTGTAATACTAACATTATCTACATCGGATGCTTTATCTTCATGTTCATTGTTGGTTACTTCTATTTCTTTTGCATTAGTATTCTCCGGATTACTAGTTGATTCTGGAACGTGCAGCGGTGAAGCTACTTTTTGTTTCCGAGACTGTCTCAAGTTGTTATATATCTTGTTAGTTCGTAAAACATCTTTTACTCGTGGACTTTCTAACCATCTAGATTTCCAAGTACTTACATTATCTTCATTTGTGTCACCTGTAAAGTTATACATTTAACAACATCTATTTTTGTATGTAAAAATCTGACATGTCACAACTTTACAGGAAAAAAGTTTAAATCAAAGCAGCATTTAGTACAATGTGCTAACAATATTTTTCATACATTTATAAAATAAGTAAGAAAACAGTTTCCTTTTGAGATCATTCTGCAAAAAAATTTAAGAATTGCATTCCCCTACGTTTCCCCAGAAAAATAACACAGCATTTAACTCATGCATAATACAGTAAACAATAGTTAAAACAATATGTAACATTTGACTAATTCAGAGTTAAAGTAACAAGTTTTATATATCGAGAATTTACTATACATATTGAGTTTTGCCAAAGTTTCTTATATCAAACATTCACTGTATTGAAATATAAAGTTATTTTACAAAACTACCTTCAGTAGTTTGCTGCGGTAACACTTCGGGCTCTTTATCAAGAATTGAATCCTCGGAAACAATTAGTATATCGTTACTATAATCATCATCAACAGTTCTTGTACAGTGTAATATTTCAGTTTTGGGTTCAATATTTTCCTTTCCATTGTTCTCTATCACGACATCATTACTTGAGTGATTCTTGTCATTTATATCTTCGGACAAGTTTGAATCTTTATTTTCTTCCAAATCACTCTCTGAATGTACCGACACAACAGGAGAAGATTTAGGGCTAACAAAAATTACAGAATTTGGTGAATGTTCTCCATCAGAAACTGGAAGCTCTGTAGATTTTACATTATTTTCTGTACTAGGACCTCCACATTTATCTGCCAATATTTCATTCGCCAACTGTGAGCGAATAGCTCTAGCACGTGCCTGCAGTTCTAATAAGTTCAACACATTCATAACAGGGTTATCGGCATTACTTTCCGATTCCTTTTCTTCCTTTATTATAGTTTTTTTTCTGCGTTTCCTCCTTGGTTTTCGATCACTCTCCTTTTTTACTATCACTTTATTATTAGATCTATGTATAGTTTTTAACTTTTTGTCAGTTTTAGGTCGTTCTACAATCAAACACAATTTTGCATAATCTTATTCATTAATACATTCCTTAACCAGCACCTATTTCCATTTCTAATCGTTCACGTTCTGAAAGTTGAATCTCCATACAGTTGTCATCACTTATGCATATTTCGCTACTTTCAGTAATATCATCTAAAGATATAATATCATCAGGTTTATTTTCTACCTCCGACTCTGAGGAACTAGAATTCACATCCAAATTTTCACCTAAAAATTATAATCAATCAGTATATTTAAAAGTATAAACCATAATTATATTACCGGCAAGTATCAATTTTAATCTTTTATTCGATATCCCTAATAACTCCTCTAAAAGTAACGATTTTATTGCGGGAAGTTGCAGATCCTATAACATACAATGCTTTAATTAAAACAATCATATATTTTTATTGAGAAATTCATCATTTCACCTTTATACAGTCAGGTGTCATTGATAATAAACTCTTAGGTTTGATTAATTTAAAAGCTTGCTGCATCAATTTAATGCGATCGCCGGTATAATAAGCAAGTTCATGTTCGCTTTCTGAGTCATTATCAGAACTTGAACTCTTTTTCGACTTTGTCTTCATATTTCTGTTTTGGTATCACCACATAACCTAAAATAATATTCGTAATGTATACACAAACTAAATTTTGTACTAACGTAAATTTATATACATGTATTAAATGTATTACCTATAATCAAATCTTTTTATATAATTCTGTGTTGTTAGAATTGACATTAATTTGTAAATAGTAAACAAATTGTAATAACATTACAGAATACTTGACATTCTCAGTAGCTAATTTGGTCGATAATGGACAAATACAATTTTACATCTCTATATTTTACATTATTAAGTATTTGTCATTTAAACAAACATATTATTGCAAAGCAAAAATTGTGGACTATAGTTTTTGAGGAGGAATCCCTTTGTCTACCACCGCCAAACATTATTATTTGACAATGATTAATAAAAATTGCAATTAAATTATTTAACTGTCGTATTTAAATGTACGTTTACTAAATATATGTTGAGAAACACGTATGTTGTACTTAACTTTTAGTGTTGCAACTAGATGGCACTAGTACACAATTAAAAGAGTATAATGTAGGACTCCGAAGAGAACAAGAAGCACAAATATTTTAAAAAACAAAAGGACATAATTGTTGTTCAGGACAAGCTCATTAAAAGAAGGACTGTCCTTCTCAAATGATCATATCTGCTTATCTTATTAATTTATGATATGTACAGAAGAAAGTGTTTATTTATTTCAAATCAAATTGTGTTCGTTCTTTCTTGAAGAAACCCAGACAACATGACTATTTAAGAAAGCTAATAGATACACAAATATTACTGTTTTCATATTTGCCTCTGATAAATTTATTAACTATGAATCAAATTCCACAGTAAATTTCTAAAAGAATATTTTCAATTATTCCTTCCATAATATATCTAATTGTTTATTCTACACCACTTCAATAACCTAACCAATTTACTATGCAATCATATTGTTCGCTTTCCTCATCTAAACTTACTAAACTTGCTACCACTTGCAACTTTCCCTTCGAATTGATTCAACTGATGTCTGCTATGATTTGATATGGAAACATTAGTTGTAAATACTGTGTCGCAATGCGTTCCGACATTTGAACTAAACTTATAAATTTTACATCAATTGTTTTATCAGTAACAATCTTTTCGACACGTCAATTCATTGTACATTTTTATTGAATATCACAATTTATTACTTTTTAGAAAGAAGTATAATAATCCGAATTGAACTGTTTAAGATTATGTAAAAAATATCAATTAAAGGTCAGTAAAATATTAGTATATATAGAATTAAAATACAAGCTATAAAATATACATATTAAATTAGGTTATTTGATACACTTTTTAAATTTAAATTTTCATATTAAAAATCAAAATTATAATCTGATAACTTTTTTTACATCATACTATATATCTAATAACCGCAGTATACGATAAAATCAAAACTATTGTTTTAAAAGATCAAAGTAACATTTTAATCAAAAATTTAAGAAGGTATGGAATGTTTAGTTCGAAATGATAAGACTGCCTGAAATGTTATCATTTCTGACTTATGCAAATTGCTACAAGTATAAGCAAGAGCACGCCACCACAGCTGTGCAAGGCAATTATAAGTTTACACATAAATATTATTACGCAATGAAACTTCAATGTAACATTAATGATAATTGTATGAATGTACTACGCTGCTTATTGTAAAAGTGTTCTTAAATGGCTGGTAAGTTTTTGTAAATTATAATTTATTTATGGTACGACATAATAATTATTCTTTATAGTGACATAATTGTCTCATACATTTGAATATTTGCGCGAACATGGAGAGTAAAATATGATTATAGTTAAATTAACTACAAACTATTATATTTTTATAATTGAATTAATTACAAATTATTAGATGACCTTGTAAAAGTAGCGTGTTTCTAAATTTGTGCAAATTTTTACACACTTCGATAAGAAAATTACGTAAAAATTGATGTTTACAATTCTTATCATTATTTAATTTACTTAAAAACTTATATACACAATTTATATTGTTATTTATTAAATTACAAATCCACCAGTTAAGTAAAATAATTTTTTTCCATAAAAAAAGCACGGTAAACATTCTATCAGATCATGTAACAAATAAATAAAAAATAAACCCAGGAATTCCCCATGTCTCTTTGAGCGCATCAGTCGTTTTCCGTCTTCAGTAATTAACTGCTATATTACTAATAAATTTGCATAAACTATACACCATTTTTTCTTTAAATGTAGTCAAATAAAAAATAGAAATTTTGCCTTATACAAATCAGAGACACCTGTGTATTTTCGACTAGAACTATAAGTTTCAAAACAAAATACAATGGACGGTACATATACTTTATTTTTAAAATGTATTTTTGTTTATGTTTGAAATGTATTTCAGGCTCAGAGCACACGATGCCAGCTTCCAAGCAGGTAACAGAACGTTCTCCGTTAAAAAACAAGAACTGGAATCCATGGCGAGCCCTTATAGCGTACTGGATATTCGGCCTGTGCAATAATTATGGCTACGTTGTTATGCTAAGTGCCGCTCACGATATTATAAAAGACCTTGAAGATTCAGTAAGGCCCCATTATTTTACATTACTACTAACAAAATTATTTATTTCCAACAAGTATAGAGTCTAAGCACAACGGTTTTAAAATTTTTTATATGAATAGGGTGGTCATACAAACGTTACCGATGTGGTTACAAATGAGCGAGGCTGTAACTATGCATCGACTGGTGTTATTCTCTTAGCGGATATTATTCCGGCACTAGCAGTGAAATTCAGTGCTCCATTTTTACCATTTTATGTACAGTAAGTTACTTCTACTCATACGTATAAGCTACAACATATGAAATACTTAAATAAAAAAACATTTTTATAGTATTCGTGTGGCCCTTTGTATATTACTTGCCGCAGGCGGACTTCTGTTAGTTGCTTTCGCTACAAATGAAGCTCTAGCGATTACTGGAGTAGTATTTACATCCCTATCTTCCGGTTTTGGAGAAGTGTCCTTTCTACAATACAGTTCTTTCTATAACAAGTAAATATTGTATCCTGAAACAAGTGAAACATGTACATTTATAATTTAATTTAATGTTCAGGAACGTCGTTTCAACGTGGTCTTCTGGAACAGGTGGCGCAGGTATTCTCGGATCCTTGTCATATGCAGCGCTCGCTACACTTGGTTTAAAAACTGCATTGTTGATTATGCTCATTATTCCGGCCGCTATGGCAGTTGCGTAAGTAATTTTTACAGCACAAAACAATAAGAACTAAGTAATATAGTGAATATACAGGAATGAGAGCACATGTTGCGTTTTTACCTATTCAATAGATCTTACAGAACATACAAACGCGCTCATATAAAAATCAAGCCGCTTCAAAATAAATCATTTACTCAATAACTGGAACTGAAAAATATTAATACAACATTTTTGGAATAATTTAATGGTTTATTTTGTAGATTTTGGCTCATTTTGCCCCCACCAGACGAAGATAATTACCAAGTAACGTTAGAATTACAAGAAAAAGATGCCAATTTAAGCCAGGAACCAATGATGGAAACAGTTATGAACAAAGTGAAACTTTTACCTGGTCTTATGAAATTCATGATTCCCTTAGGCCTGGTCTACTTATTCGAATATTTTATTAATCAAGGATTGGTAGGTCTATTACTTGCCAATGAATGTTTATAATGTGTGTTTCTAATTTATATGTTTCATTTGTAGTTCGAGTTGATTAAGTTTGATAATATATTCCTGACCACTGCCCACCAATATCATTGGCTGCAAGTAGATTATCAGATCGGGGTTTTTATATCTAGATCATCAGTTAATCTAATCCATATTAGAAGAATTTGGATCATGAGCATTCTCCAAGTATGTATTATATATTTCTTTAAGTTATTCCTGCATACATGCACGCAAATGTATGCCGTGCACATTTATAACCTGTCACTGTTGTTGTCCTTTAAAAATACTAAATGGTTGTGTGTATGTAAACTTTCACTTTTTTATTTAATAAGGCCAAGATCTTCGAGTTCTTATTCTGATACCTGAAATTTGTTTTTAAACTTTCTACATCTCATTGTAAAAGTTGCAACGTTATAATTTAGCATTAATATGAGTTACTGTTTTAGGTCAAAATTTACATTAACATTCAATAATGCTGCGTTTGCATCTGGCATATGCTACATTTACCCAGTCAATGTTCTAGTAAAAACATGTTAAATTATTTTTCAGTTAATCAATGTGATTATATTTACATTTGAAGCGGTATATTTCTACGTTCCTAATATTTGGATTATTTTCACTCTGGTTCTTTGGGAGGGACTACTCGGAGGTGCAGCTTATGTTAACACTTTCTACAAAATCTCCCAAGAGGTAAAACATACTAGTTGTATGATAAAGAAAATGTGTTTAATATTTGTTATGCAATGTTTCTTATGGATAAGTAAAATACTAGTTAAACAAGTTGAATCAAATGAAACAACTTCGTGCATCATCGGGTTTTTAGTTATTTGAATGATTTAACTATACATATTATTTTATCACACTGGTCTTACATAGTGTTTGTTGCAAATATTTAACGAATATATTTTGTTTTAACAGGTCCCCGAAGATAAGAAACAATTTTCTATGAGTGTAACTAGCGTTGCAGATACAATAGGCATTACACTTGCTGGAATAGCAGCTATTCCTTCCCATAATGCCATATGTTCCCTTCCAAAACCAAACAGACTGACATTTTAAAGTGTTCCGTATTAGCCAAAATTTCTTGTTAAATATTTTTACAATTTTACTCACTTGACGTGCCTTTATATAAGTATTAAAAATTTTCAGTAATTTATATATAATGACGTGCCTTTTTTGAATTGAAATTTTTAATGTACGCTTTGTAGTAATTAAATTATCAGTGATATAGATGAATCATTACTCAATATTATTGTAAAACAAATTTACAGAACATTAATGAGTATTAAATGACTATACGTTCGATCTCATTTTTTTACAATTTGTTATCAGAATAAATAATAAAATTATTAGTAAATATATTTACTTGTTTTCTTTATTTAAATTTCAGTATTAATATATTGATTGCTTCAATTGTAAATAAACATATCTGGTAATGAAATACCTGCCAGTACAAAAAATATTAACCAAATGTAGGGCACAGTATGAACTGAATAAGCCAGGCGAAATATGTTAAATATATTCCGTTCATAAAATGCATGAAAAATGGCATAATGCTTATTTTATATAAAATTGGTTAATGCCAGTGACTACAACGAGGCGGTTGCACCTGGGCCCCAGATCGATAGGGGTCCATGAACCAAATAGTTGATTTTTCAAATATATAATACTTTCTTCTGTTACTTCGTCGTAATTCATTTTTGATAAAATTATATTATTAATATAGTTGATGTTTATTATTTAAGAAATGTCACCGTCCCAAGTGTACGCATTAGCATCTATTTCAATCGGGTAAATGGTTAATGTAAAAAATAACATAGTTTATTACAAAATTTGTAGAACGTTTATTGTTTGAACACAACATAAAATGAATACAAAAAAAAACAATTGGCACATTGATATCATATCAAAAACTCTATGCTAGATCAGATCACACAATCAGACTAGATTGTAAAATGACAGTAGTATCAAAGATCAATATCAGTAAGTAAACTTGATAACATATATATCATATGAAATAAACATTTCAGTTTTGTCATTATCTAAATATAAGTCAAGTTCATATGTGACGACCGATATGACAGATTACACGTGTATGTTGTGTACATGTATGTAAACATTAGTGATGTATGAAAGGAATATGTGACATATCTATTATATGTAGGGTATATCTGACTTAAAACTGAATCTAATGTTATTTTCTAAGAACAAGACTAAATAATTCACCTTTATTTATAAAAAAGGCGAAATAAACACTGACTTTAGCACCAAAAATTCTATTCACTTATTTATTAGACAATGACGAAACTGAATAAATAAAAAAACAAATAAACAAAAATTCTTTGGTATCAGTTGTATATTGAGACAACAAATCAAGCTATAATATTTATCGCTTTTATCTCACTGTGAGTGTGTTTGCTCAATAACGAAAAATAGTCATAATTAATATATAATTGAAATAATTAGTAGAATACTTATGTTGACATAGACATTTGAAGACAAGAAATAATAACACTTGTACTTACGACTTTTTCTATGGTGTTTCATTTCGTTGTTAATTATTGCACACAACTGATTCTTAATGTCTAATCTAATTGAATTACAAATAATACTAGTTTCTTATATTCTTGGGAAGGTGTCCTCTTAATTATTTATATGTTAAACTATCTTTAAAATATAATAATTGAACACGTTTTATAAGTTTTCAGTACAAAAATACAACGCAAAAGCTACACTCTAATTAGGTCATTGGATAAAATATGTATATTAATGTGGTGACAGTGTACGTGTACAGTGCTTATTTAAATAAACTAGTTGAGATCTGTATGCACAGTGGCTCACGTTCCCAAGAAACATCAACGACCTATGAAAAACCACATCATAGTTCGTTATATAGTTCAGTCGTAACATTAATTAAAGAATAAACGGATTAGCACCGACACAACAATGTTAGATTTTCTTAATCTAAATTACCTATATACGTAACTTGTTTTTACAAGTTAAGAAACATTTTAAATGCATGATTGTATAAAGCAGGTAACGAATAATAATAATAATAATATATTAAATATACATAAGTCGCAAAAATATCACAATTATGTGTCTATGTCATCTCATAAATATGATTCACAATGTTGTTGAGCAAAACACGTAACTAAACAAGCATTATTGCTAAAAAAAACGTAACAAAATTATCACAACCGCGATAGGAATACTTAGACGAATTCCCTTACTAGTAGATAAGGGAAATGGAACTGATTTAAACAATCAGGGACATTTCTTTTCTATTATTACTTTACCACTCTCCTCATACTCTTGGCGCGACACCCATATCTGCTGGAATGCACCCAATGAACTCAAAATTGAACCGCCAATCCAAGCACCATAACGTTTTTCCGTTGAACCGTTCGGACTCATTACTTTCAATCGCATACTCTTCAAAATGACCGTATTTAGTATAAACAAACAACGGACTAATAATATGTTTCTATGAAAAATTAATCTGTAAGTTTTAAGTGAGCTGAACTTGTATAATACTGTGATTTTATATGACTTTTATATAATATGTACATTTGAACTCACTTTTATTCTGATAGATTAAATCTTACATGTGAACAAACTGATAGGAAAGTGTACTTACTGGTGGTGTTTTTGCAGCAAGATCTCTGCTCAGTCTCTCGGTAAAACCTTGCATGTTAGAATTACCGCCTGTAACCACTACGCTACCATACAAACTCTAAAACAAAGTATTAATCATAAACATTTAAATAGACGGCGTTTAAACATTCCATATTGAATATTTTGTTAAACAAACAGCACTAATAACAAGCTTAAAAACAATGTACAGTGCAGTCTACATATTTATTTAGGTACTACAGTTGTTACATCCATACTTAATAATAAAAATTACTTACCGGACGGATATCAATGTCACACATTCCCACGCTTGTGGTAACAAGGGGTCCCACTCCTAGTATTGATATACCAACACCTTTCATGTTACTGGGATCAAACAAAACCTCTGGTATACTGAAACGTTCAGAACCGAAATCCTGATGGTATCCGTTTGGGAATTCATAGTGAAGCATCGGCATTGTATTAATGACTTCTTCATCATAGGGCGCATCCGAGATTTGCAATACAGACGCTTGAAAATCCTGTATTACTTCCTGTAAGCTTACATTGTTATATAGGTTAAGTTTCAATAAAGATTGAATGAAAACACTCGCCTTCACCATGTAGTTATGCCAGGACATTGTTACCTCGGGCATATTAGCTCTCCTTGTCCACTTGGGCTTCTCTAATTCTTTAACCGGTTCTTTAGAAGCAACCAAGTACGGTGGTATCACTTCGATACCGTGATCTTCTAACCACTGGCGACACTGCATCGTAATGAAATCACCACCCAAAGGTGACTTGACCACAGCTAGATAATACATGTACAGTAAGTACAGTACTATACACTACACACAAGAATAGACAAATACCTTGAGTTAATACTATTCCATCATGTACAGGAATCGCCGAGGTATGCGTCGCACCACTATCTACAACCATGCACGTTGGCCGACCGTTACTGAAGGCAGCCATTGAGGCATTCTTCGCTAAATATAAGGCTGGTACATGTAACTTCTCGAACATGTACTCAGCGATTTTCTCCCTATTCTGGTGGGTATTCCACTATAATGTACACAAATAAATTAATAGCAATAAATAGTCATTATTCAGAGATATACCAGTGCAACATCATGCTATATCAATGTAACATGGGGTAGCGCAATTAAAGATTTTATATGGCAACGTCCGAGGCGGGGATCAAACCCGCATATATTTATATAACCATGTTTTCATGGTTATTTCCTCGATTTTTTTAAGTACCTATATCTCTACGTACACACTCTACAGAAATATACATATAGATCATATATAGATATGTAAAAATAATTTAGTAACTTATTCATAAATAAGTAAATGAATGAACAAAAATGATCCATATTTACCGCAGCCTCAGTCATTAAAACCGGATGATGTTCGGGCACAGAATGCAATCGTTTCCGGTACGTATATTCCATTAACTGTTCAAACATTTCAAAGTCGTCTATCATGCCATCTTTTACAAAGTTTACCATCTCCATTCCTGCAAAGAATGACATTCATATCATGTACTCATATGTCGTTCATATAATTTATAACAATAGTAAATTACCTCGTTTTCTAACATGTGTAGCAGACACATCTATGTTATAGTGTGTCCTAAACGTAGATTCCATATCCAACTCATCTGTTATATCATAATCAGTCCATATACCCATTGATGTTGGGATATCTGCTTTCGGGGCATCTTCCCCACCGTAACCTGCTCGAAAGGAATGCTGTCCCAAGTCGAAAACCAGTGCTCCTACTTCATCTGTAATTGTTTACTTTGCTAAATAATGTATATCAATCTAATCAAATCAAATAAAAAATAAAATATATCATACTCTCTCTGATGTCGGTGCAATCCCCTGTGCGAGTGTCAAATATAACCATGCAAAATAAAATGAAAACACGCAATAAATATCAAAACAATATATGTATGTAATCAATTTTTGGACATAACAAACCTCCACCATACACTCCACCACTCATGATTAATAATTTAATTGTGTAATTATTATATTACATAATTTATTATAACAGATTTTCATTCCACCCTTTATTCACCAACGTAAATGTACTCAGCTGTTCTACAGCCAAACACCATTAGAGAGGGCTAGAGGGGTAGTAAATATTGGAAATTTGAAAATAACGAGCGTGAACTTAGCAATATTATAGTGGCGCTATATTTGTATTGTGTTACGTTTATTTCATCTACCGAGACCAAGAACTAATATTTGTAATTTTTGACATAATTTTTAAAATATACAGTGTAGCGGGACATTTTGGAAAATTTGGCTAAGCGGGTAAATAACATTTCGAAAATTCGACTGAACAGAGCGACGGAGTTCACAGTATTCCCGGTTAGCTTGATACCTGCGCTTAATTCAAATCTGCAATTTATAGTTCAAAGAATAAATTCAAACGTTCTCAATCAACTCATACAATATACCACTACTATATGCATGTTTTGCTATGGACATACTTATCGGAAATAAATCATCAGGGGTTTTTTTAACTATGTAATTCTGACACTTTTGCTCTGTTTGAGAGCTGTGATCATCATATGGGCGAGAATGTTTTGAAAATGGGCTATATCGAGGTTCAACTTTTAGTACATCATATTATTGAACCGAAGGCCTTTTTTCTCCTGACATTATGCACTCTTGTTATGCCAAATTCTATTCCAATCTGCTACAACAATATACAAAATGTTTACCGTATGGAATCCATCAATGTTCAAGTGGTTTATGCGAACCTCATGAATTATCATTTTACCAAGCGAAGGCATTCTAACAAACTTTACTCCACCGCGTTATCAGTTTGTAACCAACGAATATTCTCCTTTATTATAAAAATCATAATAGTTTTTATACAATACCATCCTTGTTTCACTACTTTTAATTTAACTAGACGAAACTATTTTGAATCTATTCAATAACCGTATATTTTATTTCATATTTATATATAAAATAAAGCATATATTGAAGTAAATGAATTTATCTAAAAACTTCTGCAACAAGAAACACAATTTTAAGAATATAAAATAATCTCTCATGTTAAATCCAGATTAATTAATTGTACTAAAGTACCAATGTTTAAAAAAATAATTATCTCATACATACATGAAATTTAAATTATGTGACAAGTTATTTTAAATTGAATTTAATCAAATGTTGATATTTTACTTTAAGCAATGGAAAATTTGTACATAGAGGTAAGAATTAATTTATATTATTTGTAGTTTTATATTTGTTTATATTGTCTTTAAATTTTAGAATTACTGTCGATTCTGTTCTGATTTGTTTTGTTGTGAAAAATGCCGATTGAAACATGAACAACGTGTACACAATTTAGTAATAGATTGTAATATTTGCATTTATGGTAAAATGTACTATAGAAATGTTAGCTGCGAATTACAAGAACATATTAGAATACAACACTTACCTGTGATATGTCATATATGCAAGAAAAAATTCTGTGATATGACCGAGTTAACAGAAAATCACAAATGTGCACAGTTGTACGATTCGCCAATTAACAGACTGACTACTGAATCAATGATTATTTCTGGTAATATGGAGACTAAATTTGGTGAGAATAATTGTGCTCTGAATTTACCTGCAACAAATGCACTTGTCACAAGTACACCTGTTGGGATAAGTGAAGTTTATGAAATCAGAATTGACACGTTGCCGCTGAGTAGTCCACCGGACGAGAATGCAAGTGAAGACGACACAAGTACGAAAGCAATTAATAACAGAACTCCAGTGGATTGTCGACTGGAGTTAAATGCCTGTAATAGTCAACTGTTTCCATTGGTGACACCTTTGCGTAGTATTATTGCGAAGGCAAAATCACAACATAATTCTGGTGAAAAGAAGAGGCGAGTAAAGTTCTTTGATAACGAATTCGCTACAGTTAGTGAGGATTTAAAATCGATGAAAGCACTCTTAAAAACCAATGAAGAGAAACATTCAAAGAAAGTGTACTTTCCTTACGATGACATATCACCATCGACACGTAATACAATTATGACAGTTATTTACAATAGTTAGTACCAGACGAATGACAACTTTCAAATATAAATTAAACATTGTCACTGATCAATGTCAAATTCAAACATCATATCAGACGTACAATGTATAACGTACATAATTATAAATTGTCTGATGTGATGTAATCCTATATTACTTGGATTTACATATAATCCTTTAATATATTATCACTTACATTTATATAACAAAACTATGAAGTCTAAGTGGTCATTTGGTACTCTGTTATAATGAATAATTAAATAAATATATAAATAAATATGTTTTATTGTTTAGCTAATAATTGTCAACCAGAAGAATTCTATACGCCACAAAATCACACTTACGAATCAAATCCAAAGGAATATGGAATAGAAAATTCACCAGTTCATTTAGAAAAAAACACTGACACAAAGAATAATTCCTCATCGGGTATTACCAATTTGTGGGCATCAATGGCAAGTGCTTTCAAGCATATATTTTTCCATCAGACGACACCGGCTCCTATTGTTATGTGTAATATCAGTGATCAGGATTATACCGATTCAAGTAAAATTTATTTGTGTCAGTGTACATATTTGTCATACACTTCATTCTGTGTATTGTATTACAGGTAAATCCACAAAACGGCATCTTTCTCCAAATACAGAAAGACAAACGCCAAATATAAAACGATTTTGTATTCGTGGACGTAAAGAAATTTCTAGGCGACACAACGAGAGCCATCCTTAAAGAACGAATAGAAAATAATGTCCGGATGTGATGCGGTTTGTATGTGTATTATAGATACTTGTAAAATTTAAATTCATATATGAGAGGAAAAGTTGCTAAATATTTTATTATAAATTCTAACTTTTTCTTGCAATATTCGAAAACGATGCAATTGAATAATAAAAGTTTTGGAATTTGTCAGAAAAAGCTCTGTATGTGAGTATTTATGTATACGCATATATTATGATGTATTTTCACCTGTTTCATTTTTCTTTATATAATTTTAAATTGGTTTATAATATCAAGTCTTTAACAATGTTTACATAATTCAGTTATTCGAAGAAAATTCGTCGAATTTTACAACTCATAATAATAATCATAATGTATATATATATTTCAGTATAAACCATAGTCAAATATTGTCAAATAATTCATTTTCCATACATACAGTACTATAAAATTGTTTCTCGAATACATAAATACCGAAATATGCAATTTCATCAAATGTA
>JAGJTL010000016.1:4405860-4417348 GCA_022063505.1 Calosoma granatense
CGTTATTCAACTGGATAGAATATAAATTTAGAAATAAATATAGGACTGTGAATAGTAAGTGTGATGATTTGTACGAAGCAAGTACTGATCCAGCTAGTTTGAATATAGCGAATTGTATGGTATCTGTACCTGGAATTTGTAAGGTTAAAAGTAACCGGCACGCAGTGCTAATCACATTCTCTCCATATGGGTTGGGTTCGTTGTAAATTCCTCCACCCCATATACGCCAACTAGGCATGGTGGTTCAACTGACAACGTAATCTATCTATGCAATGACAGTTACGTGTCACATTTATAGGAACGTACCTTGTGAGTCTATATGCAAATCATAAAGCGGGGTTTGGTATTTTCGTGCCTGAGACAAAGCGCAGCTGGACAGACGTACATGATGCGATGGGCCAAGGATAAACACTCTCCTCCTGTTCAATAACAAATATATACAATATACACAGACAGACAGACAACCAATACATAAAGAGCACATTATGAATGATAGAAAAGTTCCAGGATCAGTTACGTGTACTTATTAACAATATAGACCTTGACACACTTGTAACACAGACGCCTGTGTTGAAAGGTGTATACATTCCCAGAACTTTTCATCTACTGATAGTTTAAAAGTAAACTTACACGACAGCAGGACTAACTTGTCTATATGCGTGTCCCCCGCATGCTCCACAATACTGATAACCAGCATGCCTGGAATCATATACATTAGTTTTCTATTATATAAACATATATGTGTTATACAGAACGTACGGGGCAATAATGGCACGAGCTGGTCCATGACTTAAATCAGCCTGACCTAACCAATAATCTAGTTGTCTTGTCAGTTCTGGCCCTGAAAATAAAACAAATACCTTGAAAAATAATGAAGACTAACACTGTAAAACTATACATTTCTTTCATTACTGTGAACAGAAATACTTTCAGTACATATTTCCCTATATATCTTACAATTTAACAATTTAATAAAACAGTCTGTAATGATTCTACTAATTACATTAGAACAATATATTTTATAATAGCGATTTTTAAAAGTGAGAGACTCATATAGTGGTTATATTATTAAGGATACTGTAACCGTCAATCATAGTTTATTCATTAGTATACATGCACAAAACTTGATCACTATATTTCACAAATTCTAATTGAATGGAACATAACAAAAATTAATCGCTTACCATCGTAAAACTGGCGTCTTCATAGAAGCCATGCAAATTGTACATGATTAAAGAACAAAGCAAATAATATGTAACAATACATTGTAACATAAACTAAGAATTCTTGTATTTATATAACACTTTATGTGTAACAAGCTACAGATGAAAATACACTAACAATTAAACTGTCAAAAATGTCTCATACTAGGCTATAATAATAAAACACTGAAACTACTGATTATTTGAATAATTACAGAAGTTGCTATTGAATCACAAAGGAATTTTATAATATAAACAGTACACTGTAGGATAAGACTAGGTAACATTCGTCTACGAAACAAAGAATCCAGAAAATTAGGTAAGTATTTAGTACTAATTAATGACATCAGTAACACGATCCAAAATACAAAATTGAAATTCCAGTGCAAATATGGCACTTTCAAGATCCATGTTATAATAAATTTGTTATACAGTTTCTATATAAAAAGGAGATATGATTCGTGCACATAAAGATGAGTGACAAAGCAGAAACTTTTCCTTTTCCGTACTATGATGATGCTACATACAAATGGTTTCTCCGTTTACGTTTACGAAGAGACATAATGACAAATCATTTACCAATAAATGAATGACATCGAGAAATAGGTTGTTTTCCAGTAATTGTGTTTCATCTCACTTGTACTCTTGTATAGTACTTGACACATGGGTCAATGACACAACACAATGTACATTCAAATATATTTTGAACAATAGATTTTAGATTTAAACTGAACAGCTGATTTCGAAGACACAATACCTGAATCAGAGTACCAACTTCCTGAATGTGTTGCGCGTCGTACGGGCATATTAACTAGTATTTAAGTACGTATTCGAATTAATATAACACAAAACCTATACAAAGTATGCACGAGTTTATTAAGATATTACACACCACAGCTAAGCAAAACACAGTACTTCTGTGATACTACGCATGCTCCGTTATTCACATTGTCATACCATCACAACTCCGAAATATGTAAACATCTAAATAATACGTCATACCGTGTTCATGTTCATATTAGGAGTATAATTTATTTATTTTTTTTACATCATGAACGTTTGTTATAAATAATCGGGTATGTGTTTAGCATTAAAACTGGTATTCAATTAAAAATTATCACATAACTTTTTTACTTTACCTATTTAGAGTTTCGGTCAAGTATGTATCATATTCCTATTAACAATTTCGTATTTTTTATATTTTTTTATAGTATATCTTCATTGACAGATCATGCGTACAAAGTATATTGGAGCAGATATGTAATATTTCATTTTTTCGCAAATTATGTTATTTGAAAACATAAACGAACTGAAAAAAAGGAAAACATGGTTATTATTAAAAAGAATAGGTCTGAATAAATAATATATAACTATATATTTGTAAATGCTCATAAATGCATTATAAGCTACCAAATAGTTTATATTTTGTAAACACAAGAAATAAAGTTTAGATAACCGGGCCTAATGGCAAGCTACAGTGACGCATCTATTGGGAATCCAGTGTTGCGGAACGATATCTCTGGTCGCCGCCATGACGGGCTACCTTCTCAAATTTAATCCTCAAATTTAACCGTTATTTAAGTTAGATACAGTGCGAGCAGCCAATCACGGAGCTGCTTTTTAGCGCGTGAATTTTGTAATCCATCTCATCATTGAAAAACGAACTATAGTTTGGCAAGTAGATTGAAGATGGCAGTATTGAAATATATGTTTTCATAACAGACATGTGCACGTATACTAACCAGTCAGAATAGTTAGCGCAGGGCGAAATAGTTTTTTTATCAACTCCAGTTAATAAGTATGGCTGGAGCCAGTGATTATTTTTCAATTGGAAGTACAGTAGCTTGTAAAACATGTTACAATCAAGATATTGAGGGCGAAGTATTAGCATTTGATCCACAAACAAAAATGCTAATTTTAAGTATCCTTTGTCGGTGTTGTTAAGTATTATTTTTCAATAATATGAAGTAGTGATTGCAACAACTATGTTTTTGCTTTCTATTGTCAATTAGCGAACATTGCCGCGACTAGTACTTATACTGTAAATAGAATTGTGCTCCTATATTGTATATTTTTTATATTGCATATTTATCAAAGTTTCGTTGTGTTTCATTTAAGGTTAGGTATTAACTTGGCCTAAATCGAATCCCATTTCACTTTGAGTCTACATTTCTCTACATAGTTCATTCTAAAACTATCTATCGATACTGTGAATCTATTTAGAATCATGTGAATAACTATTAATCATCGGTATTTGCTTGTAAGACCTTGAAATGATGATTATTGTCTGTATGTTGCTAGTTCAGTTTATCATATAAGCCTTTTAGTTTTACATCTACTATTGTAGGTTTCTCTTACAAACATGTTAAAACTCGTACTCGTTCAATGTGTCATGAA
Source organism: Calosoma granatense (assembly GCA_022063505.1). Lineage (NCBI taxonomy): Eukaryota > Metazoa > Arthropoda > Insecta > Coleoptera > Carabidae > Calosoma > Calosoma granatense. The sequence goes on from JAGJTL010000016.1 coordinate 4,409,460, forward strand.
TCTTGTCGTGTACTTTGAAACTTTGATCTCTTTACTTTCTCTAATAGTATAAGTGTGGTCAAGGATAGAACATGAGTTCTGAATGATGTTCATGGTATGTTGTGCTGTTATGTTGTACTAATATGTTATTCCTTAATACATATATTAGAATGTCCTTCTACAAATGGCCAAATTGGTTTAAATGATGTGCATATTGTTAATTTATCACTTGTAAGTGATGTACAAGTGAAAAAGGAAGTTACAACAACACCAGAGCCACCACAAAGTCTGAATTTACAACGGGTAAGCATAAAAACATGTTCGAACAAGCTTTCATACATAATAAAGTTCTTATTCGCCTGTCTAAACTAACGCGCTAGTGTTAGTACTAGTTTATACATTTGTTTGAAATTGAAAAAGTTATATCTTGTTACATTTAGTTATTGTTCTAATATGTATATCAGTTTATTATAAAGTAAATAACATTTTTCTTTTATAGTTGTATTGTATACGAAAGTATATTGAATGAAATGATGATATTTCAGTTAAATACAAGAGTTCGGAATCATGTCGAGGAGAAGAGGCGTTTGATGTCTGCCTTATCGGCCGGCGTAGGACCGGAAGGACAGAGATTGTTTATTGCAATTGCGAAAACGATAAACGAGGTGCAATGGTGTGGTTCTAACATTGTGGTGTGGAATCAAAAAGTGGTTATCAGTCCACCGTACCAGGTGGAGGATATCAAGGGTAACACTCAGAGCAAAGAGTATGGTTACATTCGGAAGGTGGTACGTAAATCATTACATTTTATTTAATCTTCTCACAGTCATAATACTTAAACTAACTTTTGAAATAACAGAAACAAGATTTCAAAAAAACTGTGTTAAATAATCATACATTATTCAGATAAAATCAGTATGCCTTCAACAAGACTATCTAGATTTACAGATATCTTTCATTATCATAGTACATGAAGAGTTGTCAGCTCACACTAAAAGATCACTTGTTCGTTTGGATATGATATTTAACGTTGAACTTCGTCCTAAAAATCTAATCATGTTCACTAAATTATAATGTAACGTAATTATATGTTTTAAATATTGGCACCGGTTGTTAAGACATATATCGTGTTAGGAGATAATGTTATGGTTGAGTGTAATGTTTGATTGACAGGTAGAGAAGCACATGAAAGATAATGCTGCAAATAACACAAGTCCACCATCTTCTGTTTCGTCACCGTTAACACCACCGCAACATGCAGCGAATGCTGCAGCCGCAACGCAATAATGGGGGCACCGTAGGTACCACAATTACTAATAACATATTGACATATTATGTTACATGAACATGTTATATGCCGCTGGTCTGCGAATATAGCATTCACAATACTGTACTGGAATAATCTACATATATACACACACAGACATGTGCTTGCTTGCTTGTAAATTGAAAATAACATTAAGAACAAGCAACAACAGCTATAGTCAAATATGTCAAACAGTGATACGATGCTATATTCACACCATCACTATAACATAAACAATTACAATAATTGAACGTGAGAAATTACACAAATATGATATAAAACCAATAGTAATATATCCAGATTATGTTCTAATTTTATTTGTTTTGATACTGTTTTCAATAAACTTGTTTTTTTTTTCGAAATTTCATTTGGTTTACTGGTAATAATTGGATATTTTCCCATCTGTATGGTGGTAGACATGTACCACTATGAATGTAGTTCTAACATATTAGGGTTATTTTTAATCTTGGTTAACTGTTATTTTCTGATATTGGTTAGAATGTGTTTGAGTAGTGTCTGTGCACGTAGGGCAGGTTTCCGTTTTTATAATTTTCATTCTCATCATTTTATATTTGTAAAATAAGTTTCAAAAAATTTATGTTTGTGTCGCCCAATTTTGATTTTTTTAATGTTTCGTTACAGAATTTAAAGTTGTTTAACTATGTTATATTGTTACGATGTCATCACAAGAGACACTAATATTTTTTTATCTTCGATATGAAAGATAACTATATTTTTTTCCTGTTACCAAATTTCCAAATCTTTTCCGGGTATATTTAAACATTGTTACGTTGATATATGTTTTGTACATTTTGTTTTGTTTTGTTATTTGAATGATAACAATTGTTCAAAAATATTATCGGTAATAAACATGGGAGTATTATACTAATGCGTATATGAATCACATTTTTACATGAAATACAGAATTAGTGGTACAGTCTACTGTCTACTGTCTTTGGTATATATAAGATCATAATAAGATCACGTGTTCGTATTTTGTTCGATTAGAGCAGAATACATTTTAGTTAATTATAATACTAAACATGGAAAACAATTCATTAGTTCTAGTGACGCTTAGAACTGTTCAATTTTTGTCGCACGAACCGAAATGTTTATGTGGAGATCTTTTTTTAAACCGAAATGTACAGTTTTTTAAAAATCAAAATACCGCGAAAACTTGTACATATTATTGTTTGTTCGTGCGGTGAAAATATTTTGTTACATTACAGTTCAGTGGCCACTGGTTTTGTAATAAAACAACACATTTTAATTTCATGTTAGCTGTTTTTATTAAAAAAGCAAAGTAAAGAATCACATTCAAATGTGATTCAAAATGGAGTTGTTCCACACACTAATAAAAAACGTTCAGAGACTTTTTCATTTTGAACTGAATTTGGATCTGATTCTTTCTAGGGAATTTCGAGACTAAATTCCGTCATTTTCATACATTTTTTACTATATACTTCATCATTATAATAAATGTACATTCTATACAAATTAATGTTTCAACATCAATCAATATATGCAATGTTCATTTCTTGTTTGCAAATGTTTCAGAATTGCAATAATTATAAAAAATATATATGTTAAAATATTATATATTTTATATATAGCTCTTAATTTATATTTCAACATGAAACATAATTAAATCAATAATTCTCGCTATTAAAGCCTAATTGTAAAGGCAATTATGCTTTTGTTTTATTGATTATCGAACGATTTATTGAATTGGAACATTTATTTGTTGAGAAGTTCACCGAAATCACCACGTATCTACATCAGAATCCATAATCAAAATTCACATTTATTTTAGTTTATTTGTATTGGTGGAAAAAATATTTTTGTGTTAGTAAATTATCTTCTGTTTTTTTTCTTTTCTGTAAAAACGTCTTTGGCTATTTTCTTATTTATTATTATTTCTTCTTTATCAGGTTTCCTTATTAAATATGAGACCGACACAAAATAACATCAATTCAATCATTTTTTTAATTGTCAATACATATTTTCATATTTAAAATTTATTTCGATAGAATTTTACTTAATTCGAATTAATATAATTAATTTAAAATGCTTTAAATTTTCAACTATTGTAGAAAAAATATTTAAAATTTCTGTGTATCAATAATAACGGCAATAACATATTTTAATATTTTTAGTAATACTTATGTTCTTATTTGAGCTGTCTCATAATATTAAGGATTCCTGGTATTTCTCTATCCTGTTAGGTTTCTGTCAAAGTTGCTGTCATAAAAAATAATTTTGTCATCAGATTCATGCAAAAATGTAATATAAAAATCGAATATACATATTACAAAAATCATTCACTATATGAAATTATATTTTATTTGTATGTTTCTTCCTGAATATGTTCCTTTATTCGCTATCTTATCGAAGATTTATAGGGAAATATAATCATATTTAAACATACAGAGAACCATTGATAAAATACACTAATTTTTTATCAAAATATTATCATTTTCTCAACAACTGTTAGTGGGATCGCATTTGTGATGTTGTGAATTATTAATCTACGCCCCAAAAAAAACCCTATATTTTCAGCTAATTACTAGTAATAGTTATGAAACTACTACAGTTCGAAAATAGAGCGCGTGCACCGAAAATTGCTGTTTTTTATTTGCTAAGAATTATATGCTTTGATACTATTTTCAGCTAACTACTAGTAATAGTTGTGGAATTACTGCCGTTGGAAAATAGAGCGCCTCTACCAAAAATTTCTGTTTTTTATTTGCTAAGAATTATACGCTTTGAAACTAAGAATATTTATTACTTGAGCGTAGAGCGTTGAAATTTGATATACGGGATAATTCAAGCATTCTCTGTAAAAAATACAGTCAAAATGTAGGTAAATACAACTGTAGACGAGATACGGTCATTTTATACCAAAAAAATCTTCATTATCTCAAAAATCGTAAATCAGATAGCGAAACTAATGTACATTATTAATCTACACCCTAAAAAATCTCTGAACCCATATTTTTTACCCACTACGATCAATATCTAAGGAGTTTATATTGAATTACCATAAGCGCCTCCACCAAAAACCTCAATTTTGGTGGATGCGCTGTCAAATTTAATTAACACCTGAACCTAGATCGTTGAAAATTGCTATAATTGACCATTCTATCTAAAAAAAAAAAAATAATGAACACATTCAGTTTATAATGAATTTTTATTAGATTATTGTCATATTTATGATATATCTTATTTACAATAAATTGAAGTTATATTAATACATAAAAACTATTTACAAATATGTACAACGATGGAATATAAGGCATAAGGCATAACCTCATAGTACTTACATTTAATTTTTAAGGTAATACTTCGTTTCTAACAATGAATATTAATAATTAAGTCTTTCCGTGGTTCAACAGTACATTGAAGACTATCCTTCATAAATGTATTGTTCCGAAACGCAGAGTTGGATCCAGATCTTACTTCGGGCGAGAATTAAACATTAATTCACCTTTCTAAATCCGTCTTATTAGGGATATTGTTCCATAAATAACAGCAATGGACTAAGACTAATAACGACATAACATTCATTATTGTTTTTCCTTATTTTTTAACGCAACGATTTAACAATTTTTTATCTTAAGATATGTAGATTCCTGTTCTGAAATATAGTGTAACGTTTGAAATGATTAAGAAACAAACTTAAATATAAATAATACTGTTTATATAACCTCTCTCTTTATATGAATTCAGACACAAAAATCTTCTTGAAATCCGGAACACTACCACCATAGTTATGGTTACAAATATCCCCGTTGTCCAAATATGAAATTCCCCTATGATTCAAAACGTTGGACAGTGATTCCATTGATAGAACAGGTGTACTATTACGCTGTTTGTCAATTTTTCCAAAATTCCTGTTGTAGCGGTCATTTTTGTCACTAAAATGTATACAACTCGAATTTAAATTCTTAAGATTCAAACGAGTAATACTCGGTTTACGATAAATTAAGTTCGTTTCGGATATGTTCGGGTAAGATCGCATTATATCGTAGGATTTGTTAGAGTTCGATCGAATGACGTAAGTGCCTTTATCCATTTTAGGTCTTAGTAAATCACAAGAACGATTCGAATTAGTTCTTTCAATTTTAGAACTATCGTTCATGTATGTATCTAAATTGTCCAATGATCTTTTCGAGTTTGTGCAACGAATTCGAAAGTTTTTACCGATCTTTGTATCGCTTTTTGGTGAAATATTAAGATTTTTCTTTAGTTGTCCTTCCGATCCTGCACTGCTGTTTGCTATACTCGAGGAGTCACTGGGAGTTTTGCAAATTAACGGCTTAAAGCTACGCATTACGGGTAATTTATTGTTGTTTCCTGTGTTCTTATTCGGACTTAAGCACATAATATAACTGTCATTCAGTTTCGGTGACATATTCTCACCATTCTTTAAATGGTACGAATGTAAAGCTGGTTTCGTGTCGTTGTTTTGTTGTGCAAAGAACTCAAAATCACAATTAGCTTCAGTTGTTATAGAACAACAACTTTGCGAACTGATTGTATCATAATTTTTCATATCATCATTAAAAGTGATTGAATTATTAAAATATTCATCATCCGATGATTCAATATCTTTCTCTGAATGAATTTTCGACATCATATTCTGTTTTTGGTAAATTTCTGGATTGATTCGGAATTTTTGAATTTCCCTTTGAGTAACATTTGAATCTGGCAAATTACTTTGACTTTTGCTAATATTGCTCATTCTTGCTTTTTTAAGTTCATTCTCTATTATGCTAATTTCGTTCAAACTACTTTGACTTGAACTGAGTTTTCTATTCTGGTTCAAACTGGATCGAGATTTGTTGAGATGATTCTGTGAACATATTTGCGGGTTCATGTTGACTTTGGTAATATCCAGATTGGATTTGGTATCGGTGAATGTTGAACCGATACTGGTATAATCGGCTGGTAATGATATGAACGAGTCATCGCATGGTTCTTGTGGTTGATACTGGTTGCTAATGGGAATATGTTGATTCAACATGGATTCTTGTCGTTTGACGTACGTGGAATGAAGACCCATGCTTATAGAATGTATTGGACTTCTTAATCCTGAAATGTAACATTTATAGTACAATTTATCACTCGTTCTTAACTATATTTTATCTTAAAACAGTATAACATAACCTTAATCTATGACGTTTTATTTATGGTTTACCTTTATGTCTTCTATAATTGTGTATAATGGGTAATCGTCCATCTATACTTGTGTAGAGTGATCCATTCGTGATGGGAAATTTGTGATCAGATTGACTTAGTACTTGTGTCATTGGTGGTGGCGCTATTGGGCGAGTACGGACCTGAGTTACCATCGGTGCTACTTCTAGTGTTTGAGTTGTACTCGAGAAGGGTCGGAATTTACCATCTAATCCTGCAATTTCAAATCAAATTGCAACTTCTGAACTACTGAATTATAATAAACAAATCGGATGTTTAATTCTGGATTTCTAAGATGACGTTCAACTTAAATCCACGAATAGAAACAAACAATATTAAATCTGTCTAGTAACATTAATGTTTTAGGGACAGTTAAGCAACATAATTTGATATTGTTCATAATGCTTCGAGATTTAAATCAAACTTTAAAATAAAATAATTGATTACCATGTGGAATTTTGTCCTGTTGCTTTCGGCGTCCTCCTCGGCCACATCTATATGCTTTTGACACCCAAGAATTGAACCTTCCATCGACTAGACCCAGAGCTGTGGGTAGCAGGGCATCTTGAGCCAATCCCAGCCATAGAGCTGCTCCAGCACCATTTGTCCATGGGGTTGGCAACCATGGAAACACGCATACCACCTGTAACAACAAATTAGGTTTTTATTTTGTCCCATTTAATATACAACTGATCTAAGTATCAAGAAACATAAATATCTGTAAAGTTTACTTTTAACATATATTATTCATTACAAAAAGACACATATTATCGTGCTATATGTCAAGTATTTTTAATAAATGTGTGATTGTCATATTTCGCACTAGTTTTGCGTATATGATATGTTGGTTGCATATCTACACTCATTACAAAATTTGAATGCATGTATAGCATATAAACCTAATTAATATCGAAAGAAAATCACTGTTTTAAATATATTTATTATTGTTAATATAATTTGTTCTTTTAAAATATATTCATAACTTTATTTACAAATACATATATGATCCATAAATCGTATTTAAATAAATACATTTATGTGATAATCCAATATAAAATTAAATCTCTAACTGTCTGTTGCAATAAGTTAAAAGTTTTATTAATTATTAAGTTCTGATTGACTGTAGCTACCTACATTTCTATCATAATAAATAATAATAAAATGTCATAATAAATTTATAGAAGTATAAATTCCATTTGCCATAATGAACCTGATACTAGACGTTGAGCTGCGTGAATCGGGTTACAGAGATAATTTGCCCTAGTTAGGTTAAACGTTTACTTCTACGTTTCCAATAATTCACTAGTATTTTAGCTTATGAATAGCGTATAAACGTTGCACGTATTTACGTGTTGACTGAATTGTCGACACTAATATTCCTATACGTACGTACTTTCTAATATGT
>JAGJTL010000016.1:4448245-4465253 GCA_022063505.1 Calosoma granatense
TAAAATAAAGGGTCTGCTACCCCAGTAATGGGAAAGGCGTGATGTTATGTATGTATGTATGTATAGTTAAATCCAGTTAAATCATTGACTCATTTCTGTAAATCTACCTACTTAAGAGTTATATACACTTCATTCCATTTCTAAAACTAACATAAATCAGACATATTTTTCTTTGATTTAAAATAATGCAATTGAAAGAGTTTATTTATAAAATGTTATGAGAACTATTTAACTAGACCTTGAAGTTAGATAACATAAATATGAATCATATTTTCAAATGTGTTTGTTTATAATAAATCTTATGCGTAGATAACGAGTAAAACAATAAATTTAGTTTAGTTTCTAAGAATTTAAACTAGCCTTTGTGTTGTAAGGTTTGACAGTTACATTGCTGCTAATAAATATAAATCTTTTTAGTTTAGTGTTAAGGGAAATAAAACAATCCTCAATGTAGTGATGCAAGCAATGAGAAGGATTGTGATATGGTAAATTTAAATTACTAACGATACATACCCAGTATTGATAGCAGTTTGTAATGCAGCATTCGGAACTCTGTTAGCAAAAAATTCTGGACAATGAGTTCTGCATGTATAGAAATTGTCTATAGTAACTTTAGCAGCTTCCTGACTATAATAACAGCTATGCAGAAACATGATAATCTCCAATTCTGAAAAGAAAATTAACAATTTCGCTACGGATTCAATCCTATATAAAAGCAATATTACTTACCACTAATCTTTGGTAAATGCGGTTGTTTTTCAGCCCATGCCATTAAACTTTTCACATCTTCCGGCTTTAGGTCTTTGAATTTCTTGTATTGTTCGTCTACTGAAGCTAATTGCAACGGCATTTTTTATAACAAATATTTTTTTAAATAATTAGAACTATTTTTTTCTGTTGAATTGTATTATGCTTACGATACTATCGTACAGGGAAACAATATTGTACTGAATGGATTCGTATGTAAACATGTCATATTTGTATTTATCAGCAAGATATAATTAACCTTGAGGTTTAAACGTGTCATTAGTGCACTGGATACGCTTACATATTCGTACAATAAGAGTGGGGGGCATTAGTTTTAAAAAACCCCTACCCCATACATTCATCTAATTTTAGATGTTATCTATCGTAAGATTTTGTATTTGTTAAATATTTATAAATTTGTATTAATGCTTAAACGTATACATTTTAGGAAAAACCCCCCCCCTGCCCCACCCTATTTAATTTATTGTTACACCTCTGTTGTTATATCTGATTGTTAGTTAATTATTTGCTTTTGTAAAATGCAGATTTAATATTACCGATTCATGTAGTTTAATTGTAACAAGAAAATTTATTCAAACATATCCTTCACATTTGTCTATAATTTTTTATTATATTTTATACCATAAGTTACCGTATGCTGTAATATTTGTACAATTATTTTTAAATTATAAAGTAGTCTATTAATTTCTAATAATTTTAAAAGACTGCAACCTAATCAGTGGTCAAACATATTGCTTTTAGTTTACTTTTTGGTAATTTTATGTAAATAAAACATTTTGATTATGTCACAATGTAGACGAAACTAACTGCGTATTAAAAAATAAAATGGCATATAACAAATTAATTGAATATTTCATTTATATCTTATCAATGTCCTTAAAATTGTCCAGAACTATTAGTTCATTTAACGTATACAAATTGGTGAATGCAAATTCAGAAAGGCATATCTTTAGCAATTATTACATTTACAAAATTAATTAGATCTCTATGCATGTACATATATGTATAGCACATTTAAATATTTATTTCTAAAATCTCACTATCGTTTATGTAAAAATCTGTTGAAGAGATGTACATACGTACAATTATCCTTGGAAAGATAATACTTAACATTTGTGTGCCGTGTGCATAATTACTATTTCACCTAATTACACATTATTATTACTGTCGTCATTCTCAAATGAGACAATTAGCAATCACGAATGGCAGGTATATTGCTAGCAAATACTTTACTTATATATAAATGCAACTCATTCTAAAGCCTATTATTAAATGCTTCGAAACAAGACACACAATTCATCATTACAAACATACATTCCGTATATCTTCTTATCTTCACGACATATCAGTATGAATTGCTTCAATTCCTTTTGCAGATATTTGCTAACTCAACCAAACATTGTATATATATATTTTATTGTTCTTACCTTTTAAGAAAATAAATCAGGAATGAAATTTATTAAAATGAACATATTACTAACATAATTATGTATATACATATTTTGAATCTTGTAGTAAAAAGAATACACTTTAGAATCAAATTTTGCGTACAATTTTCAAAAGTATATTTGTGGTTATTATTGGTAATTTCGTATAATTGTGTAATGATTGGATTCAAATAAAATATAACAATAACAAAAATAGAAAAAAACTTCATCAAATTGAATTCGTATTGATTGTAGTTGTTCTCCGGAAGTCATGTTTACATTTCGCGTTGAAAGCGGAAATAACAGAAAAAGTTCTTGTATAATACAAGTATTGTTTTCATATTTGTATATATATATCGTCCAGATGTTATGGAGGATAACATTAACTTACAGTACAGTTTACTGATAACTTGATAATTCAACAAAATCAACATGAAATTCACCGCCATTTTTGCTCTGATTGTAATACTTTTCATCAGTATGGTTGTAAGTATTATTTCTGCATTTATATTTAATAGACACACAGATTCTGCTTTCAGCATTGCAATGCGTGTATTCGGAATGTACACTAAGCAGTTTCTTGGTGTAAACTACCTTTTTTTAAATGAATTGACAAATCGTATTACACCCTTAACAAGTATAAAATGTGACACTACATTTATTTGCATTCTTAAATGATACTGCATAGGTTAGCTACATATATTTGAAGAAACATGTTATATTCTTCATAAATGTACAATTTTTCTCTGTGCTCAACCAGATGTCTCAACCACTGAATGGAGTTAGTGATCATGTTGCGGGATTGAATGATGCTAACCGTCAAACTAACCATAAAGCTAGTTGTGGTCGCAGTAAGTATTAAACCAACATAGACTATTTCATAAACCATAGTATCATTCAATTCAATCTGTTATTGAGTACGGGTATATGTATATATTAAAATATGATTTATTATTACAGGACCAACCACTACTACAGTTGCACCAACTACTGCTGCTGCTTAATGACAACAGTTCATAAATGAAATGTAATTACTTACAATGTTTATAATATGATAACCATTTAGTAAATATATAAAGTGACGAACATTTACATTTATAATTTTATTTACATATTCTATATATCTTTGAATTAACAAACTTTCACTTTATCAAATTCTATACAGCGTTTTTAATGATGCAAGAGTGAAAATTGGTTTAACCCATAAACAATAAGTATATATTTAGTTATTTAGCTGTGCATTTCTGATTTATTTAGCTTAGCATTCCTACTACATAACTCAGTTTTATGTACCTTCTCATTCCTCATACTGTAACAAAATGTCTATCAAAATGCGTTATAGAATTAGCATTGAGAATCTTAGTTAAAGATTCTATATTACATAACTTGTTTACATGAAATTTTAACCTTATATTTCTGCGCACAGATGATATCTTTCACTTGACACAAATTGCCTATTGACAATACTCTGTTCCCATCTAGGTAATGTCATCCTGTTTATTTGTATTGCATGCTGTGTATCAAAACAGCGGAAAAGAGATAATAATTTAACAATGTTTCATGCAATATATAAATAAACAGTGAACGATTTTATAAACCAGTCAAATGAATGTAGCAGCAGTTGTATGGAAAATTGTTTTGAAAGTTTTAAACGATTTGTATCACAAAATGAAGTTCACATTGATTATTATGACAGTTTTGGTCATGTTTGTCGCATTTATTGTAAGATAATTTTACATTTTAGTTGTAGAAAAGTTTTATGAAAAACATAGAATAATGTGATCTCTTTTTCAATATACTTTTTAAAAACTATTCTTATTAGAACTTAAAACATGTTTTACCAAATATTTGTTCCAGTACGCAAGACCACAGAAGTTTTCAAACTCCAGCGCTGAGTTTCCAGGCAGAGAGCACCATTACGGACACGAAAATCATGGAGCAAATTGTTTCTATGGAAGAAGAGGTTTGTATAACTGATTATATATGAATATTTAGTGATTAAAAATTATTCGAATAATCTTCCTATTAAAAAACGGGGCAAGCGTTCAATTCCTTTTCTTAACAAGCAGCAAAATTAAATGATACTTATGCAAAGGGTTTTTTGAATAACATTTTAGAATGTTTGTTAGTAAGACTGATAGTAATTCGTCCTTTCCAGGACCTCGTCCCGTTGCTACTACCACTACTAGTTCTACAACTGCGCCGCCCAACAGATTAATACTTCTTCCCTTTTTTAGGCCCACCCCCTCGACCTACAGCAGCTCCTAGTAGTACAACAGTGGCTACTACTAGAAGAACCGCTGCAACTACTACTACCACTACTACTATTGCTACTACTACTGAAGCCGAGGCAACTGAAGCACCTACAGAAGCCGAGGAAACAGAAGCACCTACAGAAGCCGCTTCACCAGAAGAACCAACCGAAGGAAGTCCTGAAACTGCAGAAACATAAATATTCATACATACTTTACAATCATATAATTGTATTACATATTTAAACCAATAAAAAGTTTGTATTTTGTCATTGAACACTGTATTTTATTTCTCCGTTATGTTATAAGCTACGTTAGAAAGAGATAACCGATGCGCACATGCGCACAAGTAATTTGTCAAACATCTATCTCACACTTGTGACGTTCAGTACATAGAGTTCGACATTTGACATTTCGCTTCTATAAATTTTTAATTTGCTAAGTGTTAGCTGTTTAATTGCCAGGGCATAATTTAATTGCAACGTTTTTAACATGGAAGAAGCTGTTGACACTCTTGAAAAACATGTACGTTTGTTGTTATTGTTAGTTTTTGGTTATGTACACAATTATTATTTCTGATACAGGTTAAAAATACTGATGAAAAATTAGACACACTGGCGTTGAAAGTGGAGAATGTTGAAAAAGAGATCTTCAGAGAAGATAACGAGATTGAAGTGTTCAAATTATTGAAATCTGTCACTGAAGTTAAGAATGATTACCAAAATTTGCGGAAGGAAATTTTAGAGGTGCAGCAACTGCAAAAACAGCTTACATTTTCTCTGAGGGCTCAACTACAGTTAGTACAGGGTAGATTTAATATTTTGAAAAATAAAATAACATTTAATCATGATTCTTCGCGGGAGTAAGTTATGTAAGTACAAAGATTACTTAATATATAAATGTTGTATACAATTTTGTATTTGCTACTAAATTCATTATTTCTTTTATCTGTAGCATACATTATGAATGCTACAAATATATTTTCATATTTATTCATCACATTTTGACCTATTTACGCTAATGATCTTATCATCAATGTTCATATGTATGAAATATGTAAATTTGGCGGTCCTTTCACATTTATATTATTATTGAATAATTTTATACTAAATTATGATCGGTAATAATTGAAATTATACTTGTATATATGTCCGAAAATTGATAAGCCACCGGAAGTATAAAGATAAATCCGGAAATGACATTATAATTGCCAGTAGTCGGAAGATTGAAATGTTGATAAGAGTTTATTATGTTTTGACTGGGATTTGCAACAAATACACAGTTGTATATGATATAACATCAACTGGCAACATTTCAAAGCTAATATTTTAGTTCGTTTTGGTTTTACATAGCGTTGCATTTTTAGGGATATTTTGAAACAACTACACTGCTTTGTTTTAAACCATTTACGAATGATCTCATCCATCGTTTTCTCATTAAAAAAATCTATCATCATCAGTTCAGCATTTAAGTTTGAAATTATTTATTTTGTTGCAAAAAATAGAATCTGCGCAATATTTTCCGCCTTCTACTACCTCACTATAAGAGGGAAGGTGAAATAAAATCTTCTACTAAAAACGAAGAGGAAGGCCCGTTTGCTTACTTATCATTTAAGATTCTTACAATTATCATTTAATTTCGACAATTTAATTGCCTCACAGCTGGTATATATATATATATATGTAGGTTATGTTCCTCTCTTAGAATTACAGGCGGCAATGCTACCAACATTTTATATAATTGATTTAGTTAAATTACTTGTACGATGATAATGTATGAATAAATTGATTTCATATTCTGGAATCTATATTCGGCAATTAAATTGTTACGTATTTTTTGGTATTTTCTAAAAGAGTAAAATTATTATAATTGTGATATTCGTTTTAACGTATGTATGATTTAGAATATTGTGTATATACATATATATTATTTATATATTGTTTAATGATATAGTGTGCATTTGCTCTTTTAGTAAAAGGCCGTTTTTTATTATTAACAGCTTACAGCTACAGTTTCTAATGAGTTAAGCTTAAAGTATAAATTTTTAGTTGCTAGTTTAGTTTGTACTACCATACTGGTATACTAGCATTGTCTAAACTAAAGTCAATATGTATGTTTCAAAAGTCGTTATTCGTTCAAAAGAAATCGAAACAGATTTGTTATATATATATATATATATTCTGAACATTTGTGCCAAAACATTTTTGACAGTATACTTGGTGTCTACTATAATTTATTGAACATTGTTAAATACTGTTGTTAATGAAAAGTCTAGACTGTGTTTTACAAGTTCCAAGGTGGCAGAATCATATCGTAATCATTATTTAACTACACTTAACTAACATACAAGTGACGCTCAACTCGCTACTAAACAAATAGTAAAGTGATAATGATTCTTATTTGAAATTTCTACTTTATATTTACTTTAAATAAACATTAAAATGACATAGAACAAGTGTCTCTTGTATTTTAGTTATTTTATATATTTGTCAAGTTGTTTTCACTTGAAATGAACACTGGTTTTAATTGAATTTATTCAGTAAAATAAGACACTTATATAAATGTTGCAATCATCACTTTCTTCATATAAATCAAAGCACGTCAAATCAAAATTCTAATCTATGCAATAAACTATTAATATAATAATCGTTATCTACACGAAGTAAATTAATAATAAAGAAAATTCTAAACTAGTAGACACCATACTTGATTATTTTTGAATTGTTATACTTGACATTTGGAATATACAATGCACGATTTTATAAATAATATATTTAGCACTGTTGTATCGATTAAAAATCGCATGGATTTAGGTAAATTTTACGAATTAATCTGTAATGTATAAATTATTATGTATACAGGTGAGTTATATATATGACTACTTGTATGAAGCTATACATTTCATTATCATTCGTTTTATCGAACTTACCCGATGTGTTCCGAACGTTGACAGTTACGTATTGTAGGTTACTTTGTGATACCTATATGTTGCCGTTAATGTTTTGAATTGTTTTGAACCAGTGAAATAGTTTTGAATATAGTTAGTTTTACAAAGTGTTCATCCAGATACATTGTATTGTGTATATATTGTGTGGAGAAATTTATCAATTACAGATTAATTCTGAACGTAATACACTCAGATTCTAAATAAATGTTTATATACTCCTACCAGTTGTATTTACTCAATGTGGTATAAAACATATGTATCGAATATATAATGCATGTTAACACAACAATTACATGTATGAACCCATGTTTAATAGAAAGCCAAGTCTAATGATATTTCTGATTTCTGGCCATCAGTATAATGTTGGGATGCAATGCAAATCGCGTGCGGCTTACAGTTTGTCTTAAATAATTCATTATTTCATATATCTTATAATTATGCATGTTAGTTTACACAGCTGCATGGTACAATTTGGCAACATTTTATAATGTTTCAGAAAATTGTAATCATTAGTTTATTGTGTAGTTTTCTGATAGAAATTACGTTTATTTTTACGCTAAAAACTCTATTCAAACGAATTAGCGTAAAGAGAACGTCTTTTATAGTATTTTATGGGAAATTTTATGTATTTTAAATTGATTTTAGTGTAATAACTACATTTTTATATTATAATTTGAACTTGTAAATCTTATTTTAATGGAATAAATCCTAAATTTTTAGTTTTATTTTATTTTTTTCCAATAAAGTTCTATTTATTATAGAAATATGTTTGTATGCAAAGAATATATATGAAATGAATGATTGCAAGAGTAATTATATGAATGCGTGTTGAATGTGTGATTCAAAACAGTTTTATTTAATAATTTCATTTTTTAACAATCAGTATACGTTTAAACATTTTTTCAATAGTTATATATTGTATTCCGTATTAGTAATTATCTATATGATTATTAGCCGCATGTATATTCATATTTGCATCTTTGAAATGATTTTCATAAAAAGGTTCTTTATAAAATATATAGAATTTGAAAAAAAAAAACATCGAAGCACGTACGTTATATTTTTCGACTTCTTGTACCATAATTTTATGTAAAAATAAACAAAAAACAATAAATTTTCTCTTCAAATAATGCAGAATTAAACATTTTAGTCGTATATTCTAATTTGCAAATATTTAAAATTTTTCTGTTGTGCAAATGGAAATCATTTCAAATTCGATTATATCTGATGACGTAAAATAATGAAAAAATAAACAAAAATGCCTTATGTATATCTTCCTGTCTTCTTAGTGTTGACAAATTTTATCTATTTTCTATCAATTACATATAAACTATTAGGTAATATACACTTTGATTTGTAATAACATTAAAAGACGATTTATAAATCCGTTTGAAACTAGGTACATATTTTATTTATATTACATTTAGTAATATATTAAATTATCTTTTTTAAAGTATTATTGCAACAAATACATTGTTGCTTATATAACTGTAACTTTTGAATATAATTTATCAATGTTTATTGATGGGAAATAGATATTGTTTGTTAACAAATATATACACATATTTAATAATCTTTTGCTCAAAACTTTATAGCACAATATTTCGTAACTAGGTGCAACAATAACCTTTAATAATAATTCCTATTGTTGTTAGTAACACGTAACATATCTGTTAAAAATTATTTATTATACCCGTATATATACATATATTATTATACGATATAATGTAAAACAGGACTGTAGTGTTAAGAAGATCTGTTTGTAATGTTATTTAGTTGACTATCTGTTACATGTGTTATGATGGACTTTATTTTTCATCAATAAATGGTATTCTAATTTGTTGAAATACGTTGTTTCCTTGTTGTAACCCCTGTGCTTCCAAATGGTTAGTTTCGGTAAATCAGAAACATAACTAAATTCAATCCACTGCTCAATCAGAAGTACAAAAATCATTCTTTATTCTAAACAACAGGAACTAAGATTTACTTTTAAAAAAGATATAACGAAGCATGTTGATATCTAAATAAAATATTCTATATTATTTTCTTTACACGTGCTAGAACTAGAACTGAACCAAGATCAAGATTTTTCAGTTCCATGCTTTTATTGCGTAAGAATATTGAAATACTGTTATTAGAATCGTGTTAGTGTACTTTAGTATCAAATTTTTAATATAAAACTTCAAATTAAGCTGTTAGCAAAATTAGTAAAGAATCTTGAGATAAAATTGATACCTATAATAATTGATTCATAAAAGGTAAAATATATTTTCACTGATAAATATGCCAATTGATATTACGATTCTGACAATATGATGCTAACTCATAGCAAATGTTAAATACTATTAATATTCACTGTGAATTAACACAAGTGGTATTTCAGAATCGTAAAATGAGAAATATTTGAACCAAATTGGAAATAAAACATTGATTATAACACAGTTTGTCGAATAACTTTAATTATTGTCTCAGTTACCATGCCAAATTCAATATTTTATAATCTTTAATAACGTTTCACATTGACTACATAATATAACAATGGTAAATCTCATAATTCGCCATTGTCAAAGACTGTCAGAGTATATATATATATATAAGGATACACTTGAAATAACAAGAAAATATTGACGTCACATCAATAACGATCGATCGATCAATTAATCAGAGGATATGCTATAACGCATGAAAAAACATAAATTTATACTCGAATGAATACAAACTCATCTTATTTGTAATTGACAACAATCGATTACGTTTACATTGGCCATCTGGATCGGAAATTAGTTCAACTTGACACAATGTAAACGTATTCGCAACCATTATGCATCATAGTTTCAAAAACAAATCAACAACAATTGGTATTTTTTTTGTAGATTTTTTGTTCTTTTTATTGTTCATCCACACATATTTTTTTTATTTGTGAAAACAATTCACAAAAAATTATAAACCAAACGTTTCATTTAATGAATAAAGCGATTATTTTAATTATAAATTCACCTATCACAGTGCTATAATATATAGATATCATATCCAAATATGAGTCATCCAGTATTTCAACAAAAACTACATAACAATTCTGAAACCAGGCATATTTCATAGTACCCATTTTCAGAATCAGTAAATACTCTCAGCTAGGATAATATCAAATATACCCTTCGTATTCAATTAACCAACATCCAGACTCATCTTTGAATTTGAAAATTAAAACGCTTGAGATTGTATACAAATAAATTTTCAGAAAATTGAAACAATATTTGATACACAAAACGAGTAAAACACAAAAAAATAAAAATATAATAACAAAAGACCCTCCTAGTAAGGTATATTCAGGGCCTTACCAGTTAAAATAATACTCAAAAAGCGACAAAATTGTCTTTCACAATATTTTAATCCAAGAGCAATAGCAAAAATTCAGGTTCCCTTTCAAATAATATAAATATTATCCAAAATTGTGTTACGACAAAACTGAAAGCAGTTATAAAACAACGAAAAGTAAAAAGTTTAAACACTGAACACAAATAATGAAGTCAAGTATTTACGTAAAGAATTAGAAGTGAAATGAATATCGTACTTCGCATTATAACTGTCACGATGAATTTATTGTATAACTCTTAGATGTAAAAATGTAGGAACAGAAACATTAAAATATTATTTAAAACAATATTTCCTGGCAAAAATTTATTTTTAAAACGTCGAATCAAAAAACTGCAATTAAATAACTACATTTTTCGTTTATTTTTATACATAAAATACATTCATACATCGTTCAAAACTTGAATGTCAAAATGTTCTAAAAAATAGTATATGTGCAAACAGTGCAACACAATAATTCGGTTTGAAAACAGGATCAAACTGAACGAACCAATGGCTTGGAACAACGATAACCTCAAAATTAAACGTAACATTGGGATTAAAACAACGCCATCTTGGTTTTCGTGTGTTGACATTCAAGTTTCGAATATTCGAGAGAACATAATCCTATGGGAACTGTACATAATGTTCTAACTATAGATATTAGGTTTCACTTTTTTCTCCTAAGCAATTTTTTTCATATTTTTTCCCTTTTTTTGTTTTGAATGTCATAATCCGCGTGAAGTTTTAGCTGCAGATAATGAAAAATGAATAAATAGAAATAAATAACAATACTGAAATATGTAAAATATAAGAGAATCAAATATGAACAATGAAAAAACGACACAGATCTTCAGTGGTGGTTTTCTTTCTTCATTAGTTCGGCATCGATTTGAAATTCAGCGGTGTTACATGTAAACTGTGTATTCGCGACTGAATTTCTGAATCGAAACTTACAACGAATATTACAAACAGATGATTAGTCAGATCATGAATGAACGTTGGCCAAACCAGTATATGAATCAGTATTTCTTAAAATAAAATCATCATTGTATGATAAAACAAGAATACTTTTCACATTTCTAAATATATTTATATAACACAGTTCGGTTCCCTATCCTATCTAATACAATATTGTCTTATCATCATTGAATATATTTAAATCCCGATAAATTAACAAATAATTTATTAAAATATATAATTTCGTATTATATGATTAGTAAAAACAACAAAAACATTCATAATAAAAATCATAATTTGTTCATGATCATAAAATTTCATTCAACATGCTACGGTCTATGTATGATTTAGTAAAAATAAAATAATGAACCAGTGCTGTGGCATGGGCGCGCGGGGTGGGGAGGGGCAGGGGGCAGAGCAGAGATTCATATGTAAAAGTAACGTAGTAGTAGTGTTGATGGTGGCGGTAGTGACTGTAGATCAGCTAGAGAGATTCAAAGCGACAAAAGTGGATTTTCAAAAACTCACGCGGCAACTAAGAGTTTAACGACAGCTGCAGATAACAGATACGGATTTTGTATTTTTTAAACAATTATACTAGTTTATCTACACTGTACGTCGTATCCATCCGATCCAGACAGACGAGACGGATCCGTATAATTAAGTGCTCGATGTTGGACACGAAATTCCTGTGTTCAACAATCACATATTAGTTTTATTTCACAACACTAATACTATAGACAGGTTTCCCAGGATGTAATTCAATAATATCGAATGTGTCAAGTAACATTGAGGTTATGTGAACAGGTAAGCAACGCAAGCAAGTTTCGTATGAATATTGTTGATTTTAATATGTGTATTTAAATTGAATCTCATCCTAGAAATCCATCATTATAAGCACTTATTTAGCTTCAATACAGAGCTAACAAATAATCTTTTGTGCACACGTGTTCACTTGATATGTAATAGACATATATGTTTACCTTTTTATACGGGTGTGTAATGTCCCTTCGGTTTGTAGAAGAACTGTAGTGTAGCGGTACGTCTCAGGATCTCGGACAGGAGTAACCTCTTTTCCTTCTTGATCTTCTTAAGCACACCCTTGTTCTCGTGCGCACGTCTTGACAAATACGGCAATACCTCGTTCACAGGGCCGTATGGGATGTATTTGTACGCGGAATAACCGGATTGACCTACCAAATCAATGAATCATATAACAAAATTAAATCTTCATAATTGGAAAACAAATCTATAATTGTATTAGCCAATAATTTTTGTAAAACACAATTTTCACTAAGGGAATATTTTGTATTGAGAAATAAGGGATATGTTACATGATGTATATAAATCTGGACTAGAACTGAACCAAGAATTGTCAATTTTCAGTTCCAGTTAGCATGAAAGCCTGCGCAAATATACTTTACTCTAAAATATATCTTTCGTACAAAGCACTACATTCATTTAAGATATCAGGATGGATTTGTTTATAGTTAGCTTGCTTACCTAATGGGAACGTGATGTAATCGCACATAGCCAGGAGTTGCCCGAAGCAGATGACTTTATCCTCGGGACTGATACCAATCTCTTTCATCTTCTGAATAGCGAATCTCACAGTGTCCTCGTTGTGCGAGGCAACCATGATACCAATCTTTTTATCAGCACCGGCATCCTTCAACAACTTGATGCGACGCAGGCATTCGGACAAAGTCTTATGGTACATCTCAGTGGTGGCCTCGAAGTCGGGATTGGTGGGGTCAGGATAACCGAGGGCGGCAGCTCGGGCACGTTCCTGGTCTAGGTAAGCACCACGGACAAGCTTGGCACCGAAGTAGAAGTCTTGTCTCTTTGCTTGTTCAAGATCAGTCTTCACCTCGTCGAAGGCCGCACGCAGGTAACATTGGTACGTGTTGAACACGATGGCCTTCTCGCGGTTATGTTTCCTCATCATCTCCAGCGTGATACGAGAGATTGCGGGTTGGAAATAAGTCTGTTCAGCGTCGATCATTATACGTACATCCATTTCTTGAGCAAGCTGTAATCAGAAACAAATATGTATTTAGTTATTCTATGTATCCAGTATAGATACGCGTACCTTGCAGATAGTATTCAGTCGTCTAATCATGTTACGGAACATTTCTTCTTCTTTGGTTGTCAACTGTGTGATCAGTCGTACCATTTTACCAGTTTTCAAGTCAGGTACCCGGAAAGTGTCGCTTAGTTGATGATTTTCATCCAAAATGCCGGACCACGGGAACAAATGCAAAATACTGCAGGAAAAAACAAATATTAGACAAAACAGTTCTGTAAAAATAAACAGTGAGCAGTCTGTGAATAGTTTTGTGATTGTCAATGAGACGTAGAAGAATTTTCTAGAAGCTGAAGTATGTATGAAATGATTGTTAGACCTGTACAAGGTTTTGAAATAAGTAAATAATAATATTATATGTCGCTTACGATAATATCTACTCTGTATATATGTATATTATGTTCAAAGTGCCGTACCCTTCCTTATCAGAAGTGACTTTCTGCAAGAACTGCTTGACCGGTGCTTGATCTAATACATGTGCCTGTTCGAATTTCTTCTCGAGATCTTGAGTCTTTACGTGATGACCTAAAACGTTACCGGAACCGCCGTCCAATTCACTCATGTACTGTCTTGTTCGCATAATTACTTCAGAAAGTTGCAGCTTGAATACAAAAGCGAAACAAGTTAAAACAAATCCCTGAATATTTTACAACACAAGTTAAACTAAATAATTTTACATACCAATAACTGTGGTCTGCCAAGAGCTGTCAATTTGACAGCAGTAATACCGGTTCCAAAAGTAGCACCTTTAAAAAATGGACTCCATTAGTTTCTTGTATAATTACATTCGTATATTTAGCTAGAGAAAATATTTTAAACAAAATAAATTCGATTATTTTATTTAAAATAATTTACAAGCAAAATTAGGTATTATTTTGTCGAAATATTTTATTTGTTGAATGGTACAATGAGAATTTTACGCAATGAATTTGGCCAAAAGCAAAATAATTGACAATAAATCACGAAATATATAATAGATAAATTACTAAGTAAGCATTAATAATAATCATATTACGCAACCAGTGTTTTTATAATTTAATTTTTGACTGATTCCGTAATTAGAAAATTGTCATTGTACTGATCAACTAAGAAACAAACAAAAAATTATGACAGGATTTTACAAAAATAAAAATTCAGGAGAATAGAAGGGATAGTGTTGTAAAAATATAGAAAAATTTTATTTACTTCAAACCAATAATTGTGATTTTAATTTCGGTTTTAAGATGAGACGGATGGTAATATTTATACAGAAATATTTGAGAAAAAAGAAAATTTAACAAGCAAAAGGATTTCTAATTCATGTATATATGGAAATCTATGAAATTTAAAAATTATTTTATCAAAAATAAAAGTTTAATAACTTGTGCTAATTTTTTCTATATTGAGTTATATTTTCAAAATTCGTATTGTGTATGGAAATTTATGAGTGAAGAAAAGTAAAATTTTAAAATAGTTCATAAA
Source organism: Calosoma granatense (assembly GCA_022063505.1). Taxonomy (NCBI): domain Eukaryota; kingdom Metazoa; phylum Arthropoda; class Insecta; order Coleoptera; family Carabidae; genus Calosoma; species Calosoma granatense. Next base: position 4,463,498 of record JAGJTL010000016.1, read on the forward strand.
TTTCCACAATTTTCAAGCATTTCTTTACAACACTAGTGTAAGGGGAATATCAGGACTTACTGCGATTAAAATTTGGATACAATATCTCTGATTTGTTGTCATAGTCTGCAAAATCATGCAAAATAACATGCGATTAGTATTGTTAGATTACGAAACAAATGTTCTGTACACCAAGGAGAATATACGTAAGGAGTGTAAATAGCGATATTAACCAAGGAGGTACTACAGCAGGAGTTACATTAAAAAAACAAGCTTATTTAATATCTCTCTTCTACTCAGTATGTTAAAATTACACACACAGAGAGAGAAGAAAATAGAAGGATTACATGAAAATATTGTGCTAATTTGATTCACCCTGGAGCATATTATGATATCAAATAGATATTATTATATTTCCGCTTTTCTTTTATATATAACGGCCAATAATAGCAATAGATAACATAAACAATCAGTTACAATAAAGTCACATGTTTATATCATTAATCTTGTGTGTATGTGAGTGGTTATGCGTTATTTGTGTGTTCGGCCCTATTGGCACTTGGCCCAACAAACAAAAACAATGTAGTTGGCGTGACATACATTTGCAGGTACAGGATGTAACAAAAATAATATACCACGAAAATGTATAGAACAATGATCGTACGACGTTCTTAAAATATAATCAATCAGAAATTACTCCTACCCATTGTATATCTGCTTACAAACACTTATACATACGAACAATATAAATGATTTTCTATATTAAATAACAAAAAAGAAAATAAGAAAATAAAAACGTAAGTCATTTGGTCGGGAATCGAACCTGGGTCCTGTCAATTACCGGTCGATTGCTCTACCAACTGAATAATGAATAATACTTTTTCTTATACAGTTAGCGCGCTGTAAGGTTATATATGCAGATGTTAGAATTCAGATTCTGTGACGTTATTTTGCAGCATAGCACGTGGAGAATGAAATAATCCTGATTCCAACCCTGTATGGAGTATTTTTCAGGCTGACTGTTATTTATACCTGACACGGGTGATGGCCTTCAGCTGCCAAACGGCACTCAATGACCGTTCATCTATTTTAATCATTAACAAAACAGAAGTGACGTTGTTATGTTAAAATAAAATTCTAAAATAAAGTATAACACGTGTACTAAACATCATCACGCCATATGCCCTAAATACACAGTGTACGTGTGCATGTGACATAACTGTGTACTACCTCGGTGCGTTTTGGTAATTCTATTTATACATTAATTCATTCTTTCTTTCTTTCTCGTCATATTTTCTAATGACAGTTCTGCAGGCTAACAAATAGCAATAGAAATTATTGATGTTACTTGTAGTTTATTTTACTTACAGCTCAGAGTTTATCGTATAATTTAAAAGTAAAAAGTAAGGTTAGAACAGAGCTGTCATAACCAGTTTTGTACTTCCTTTTTTCCTACATTATTAGATAACAAAACTGGCTTGAATTTGTGTAGAAATACAAGTGAATAGTGTTATTTGCCTGAACACTGATATTACTGGCGCACAACCAAATGGCGATACGTGGGTCTTCATCGCATAGTTATTTAGTAAATGTTTGTGAATAGACAGACATAGCAGAACGACCTCGAATTTGCAGTTATTTGTGCAATAACTACTGATACAACATGCCAAAATACTGTCCAGCTATTTTCAAAAAAACAATAAACAACTTGAGATTGTTTCGTAATATAAGTAGTTAAAATTTTTACTACATACATAGGTTCATTGTTCTCATATAT
>JAGJTL010000016.1:4494429-4505971 GCA_022063505.1 Calosoma granatense
GAATAAAAATATCTACAAATTTAAAATATACATTCTTTTTTCAGTATGAAGTGAAAATCTTTTTATTTTTAATCATAAAATGAAGAATTAAATGTGAAATTATCTCGAAACACGATTAAATTATTCTTGTAAAGTACACAGTGTTGAAATAATAGTAGTACCAACAAAAAATTAGACTAACTTAATTAATGTCGCTATAAAAACTGAACTCGATGTGTATATACTTATGTGTGTGTGTGTGTGTGTGTGTGTGAGTGGATGAGACGTATGTCTGTACAAGTGTGATGCTGCAGGGTGAACAGGCGCTGAAATATATCCCCATTTGGAGCCTCATCTACGTCCTGGTGAACGTTGGTTAGCTCCGAATTAAATATAAATGTATAAATACTACCGAGATAATTTAATGAACTCGAATGTAATGTAAACACAGTTGCCGAGGAAGCCATGGGCGTACGAATATGGGGGGGGGGGGCTACAGGGGAAAAAAAACTTACAGAACTGGGGATGGGCGGAGTGTTAGTGAAGAAAACGTAATTTACTGCATATTTCCAACACTGATGTTGGTTTTTCCGCGTAGTATTAATGTTATGGGGACAAATAAACAACGTAGTTTCGTTTCGATATTTTTTATTTTGATCAGAGATTTAAAATTGAACCTAAAAATCAGGCATAAAAGTTACAAAGTACTGAAATTCAGTGTTTTTGACGACTTTTTCCAAAAAACTAACAGCATATTTCCATTTACAGCTGTTTTCCTTGAATCATTTACTCGCGTATATGGAGTGATTACACTGTTCACAGAACTATATATGTAATTCTGTTTTGTGTAAAAAAAAACAATATATTGATTATGCAATGATATTCTTTTGATTTATTTTGATTTGCAATAAAATAAAACGCGTTGCAATCATTTTGATGGAAAACAAAAACTGAAAATTAACTAAAACAAACTCGATAAAAAGCTGATAGTTCAGAAATAAAAGAAAAACGAGAATATTTTTTTAAAAAATGGAAACAGTTAACTTTTTGCAATGTTTACTTCAATTTAAAAACAGGCACCGTACGTTTCATTGGGAAATGATATAAAAATTTTAATATTTACTTTTATTAAATCATATCTGCAATACGTATCGTTCAGCAGTGGTTATAATTTGTCATGCGCGCTCATATGTCAACATATTCAGGTATGCATGACCAGTGTCGTACGTTACGTGGGCTAATAGTGAGCGTATTCTTCATAAAAAACACATTTAATGTAGGATATCTAGGATTCAATTTAAATTTCAAGTCAGAACGTAACAATATAGAATGTATAGCATTAATATTATAGGGACAGGTATGCAACGATAATATTTCGTTTTTATTCGAGATTTTAGTTGAATCTCGTCCTAGAAACACAGCATATCTTCTTAAGAACACATTCTATATTATCATGACATGATTATAAAATATATTGACAAAAGAATGTTATCTTCTTGTAACGTATGAACTATTTAAACTGTTTCACAAATAGAAAATCAGCATAGCACGCATTTGTCAATGGCAGAAACTCCACAATATTTAATTTTACATATATGTATGTGATAATAATACAATACGTTGATATCCAGTATGAGATACAAATATGCATATAGTGTGACTTCGAATGCTGATATGAAATATGGACTGCACTGAACTATCCTATCTCCCCCCCCCCCACCAACCCTACCAATGTGAAACGATTACAGGGGTAGGTGAACGTAAGGGGTAGTGTAGGACCGCATGGCTCTATGAGTGGTGGGGATGAAAGAGGGGATGGACTAATATTCGAGTTATGATTTAAACGTCGGTTAGACAACAATAAATTTTCAGTTCAAAGACAGATGCCTTTTTGAAAAGTGATCGCAACCTGTCCGAACATGCAATACGTCGAATTATACACACGAGAATACAATAGTTGTTATAATAACAGTGAATCAACAACAACACCAGCTTAAACACGTTTTTCAATTGTTCTCTCAATATAATATCAAGTGTGAATTTGTAAAGAATTAAATCATAAACGTTTTAAACAATCAATATAAAATTGTAATAATTTTCCTGTGATTCTTCACAATTGACACATGCATTGAATTCGCCGAAATAATATAATAATTCGCGTTAAATGCATCCATTTAGTTCGTAAAATATTATTAATAATTTCATGTGTACGTGTTCATTTACTAAATATTCAATCGGATAAAATCAAATTTAAAACATTTTGTGCAAAATAACAATAGTTTCAATTAAATTTTACAATTAAATTCATTATAAAATATTGCACAATAATTGTGAATTTTCCGTTATGATTACTGTATATTTACAAGTACGAAAATAAGAAATTTTCTACTGAAAATAATTTCTAACAAAAGGGAAAAATATTCTAAGGCCTTTTTGTTAAAACATGCACAGGTAATTACTATCAAAAAATGAGTACGTGTGTATGTATGTATATTGTCTGCTATTAATGAATTTGTTCTTTATTTAATTGGTAATTATTGTTTTAATTTTTTAATATTTTGATTTGAAATAACTATTAATTTATGTGTTGTAAATATCATTTTAATTTGAATAGAAGTTTTATTATCTTCAGTTAAGATATATATTATGTGAACAAATATAAACGTTATATACATTTATTTGAATCAGTGAATAAAGAATTATTCATATAATCAGATTACATATACCTAGTTATATGAAGTTACATTATGTTTTTATTACAACTATCAGCTGTTTAGAGTTAAAAGTTAATTTAGTTGTACGTATTACTCACGTACAACTAAATACAGATCTGTATCTTGTATTAATTTTTTAAATTAATTTTTCATCAATTCATATAATATACGAATGTCGTGCACGGTAACTTGACAATAATGCTTCGATGCGACAAAGAGATAAGAGGAAAAAATCGAATCAGAAGATACTGTAGACAGAATGTTTATTAACAGAAACAATTTGTTACTATCGGTTTGCCATTAGTGAAAATTGCCATTAAAAGAAATTTATTTCTATTGATTAATTCATGACAAAACTTGTTGTGAGTGTGTGGAATAATGTTTAGAAATGATACGTGTCAATATATGTACAGTTTATTAGTGTCCATATAAAATATTATATTGTGTCACATATATTATTTGTTATATTACAGCATGTATTCCTTGTACCGGGCATGGTTAATGCGAGATGCATTATCGCTAACCAGTGCTGGACCGTGTAATGTTCTACCACCGCCCCCGGCTGCCCCAGTGGGGCCACCACTGCCCCCTAGTGCCCCTGTGGCTATGACGGGTGCCCCGAATGTAGTAATACAAGTAGGGCCCACTCTGACGCATTTTTCGGCACACAGAAATGTTTTGGCTGCGCACAGCGGGTATTTTAAAGCTGCATTATCAAATGATACAGGTAAATTCTTTTACATATTCAAAAGTTCATATTATAGTTTGTTGTCAGTTATATACTTTGAAATAATTGTAAGTGTGATGTTTACAGAACAAAATATTCATTGTGTATTGCTTCAACAGTGCTCCGTATATATTAGTTATATAAGTGATAAGACACTTAAATCAAATGAAAGAATTAGGAAGAAATTACACTAGTATTTCCGAAAGTTGTTTGTGATTGATTCTAATATATTTTTTCGTTTGATGTTCAGGTCCAAATCCAATTTCAATTCCGAACATCAACGTGGACGAATTTTCATCATTGCTAACATTCATGTACACCGGATATTTGGACCTAAATCTAAACAATATCTACAACATATTGCTTGCAACACATGTACTTCACATGCCCCGAGCCCTGGAAATATGCCGAGAATTTCTGATCCGAAACCATCCGATCGAACAATCGAATCACAGCATCATAAAGCCGATACCAAGCCGAAAGTTTCTGCCATCACAACAACAGTTCTTTCAACCAATCATAACGAACCTACACAGCTCAGAAACTACCCCGTTTCGACCCATAGCAGTGGAGAAACAACCAGCCAATGAGAGTCCAGTATTGGAGGAAAATATCCAATCAAAGAACCCGGTTGCTATTCCATCAACTTCGCGACAAACACCCAGTCCAATACTGAACCCGTGTGACGATACATCAGACGAACAAACTAGCGGGAAATTTGAAAGTAGAAAATCACGAAAACGTTCAACAGAAGTGTCAAAAACCGGAAATGACGATCGTGTTGTTGTGGACATAGCTTGCTGCGATGGACCGGTGAGATTTCATCGTGTTATTAACAATAGTTACGGCATGACAAGCACCGACACGGAATACAAGATGGTCGATAGCAATGAAGCTATGAACAAGGCAATGAATGCCAACATACGGGACAAGAAACTGAATCATACGGATGAGAATTCACCAAATGAATCGTTTACATGTGTTTATTGTAACCATACATTTAAATCGCAATACTGTTATCAGAAACACGCTCGCAGACATATTAATCCAGTGACTTTGGAGGTTAAGAATTGTCAGAATGATAATGGCAGTACTGCCAGCAAAAGAGAAGTAAAGTTACTAGACATGAATGTCCAGTATTATCCGTGCAAAACTTGCGGAAGTAAATTCCCCAGTTACTATTTTGTACATAAACACAGGAAAATGTGTCATGCTGAAGAAATGGAGAAGAACAATGAGAATAAGAGTTCCAGTGATGAGAAAAGTAACCAGTAGCCAACTGAATAGGCAAAATATTCCCTAAATCTTACTTCCAATGTTTTGTATTGTAGTTTACTGATAAGTGTCGATTAGTCCGTAAGATATTTCGAACATATCAACTTGCAATATTTGTGCTGATCTGATATTTTATTGAATATTTATCGTCATGTCTTTATCTAATATATCGTAGTTAATTAATATTGTAACATACAAGTTAGTTTCTTATCTTAATTGTAGAGAACATTAAGTGTAGTAATTAAATTTTCCGCATTATCTTCAGTCAAAGTAGACTTGTATGTTGAGAAAATTAATAAAAATATAAAATTTTCCGCTTATTCTTCAAATTAAATTAACTTGTGTTTAACAGTTGTATGCAAAGTAGATTTTCTTTTTGAAACATGAATTATATAGTTGGTGTTTTGCTCAAGTACTGAAAATAAACACAGTTTTATTTAAAAAGGGATGCACGAGTATAACTCGTAGTGAGTGTAGCGTCCATACAGCCACATCTAGCGGATGTTCCAGTAACTATGAGCGTTATAACGCACCCTTAAGTAAACAAATTAAAACGATGCGCATTTCGTATTGTCAATATGAAATCGAATATCAGTATTATTGAATACATTTTACATATTCAAAATGAAAAATCCATTTAATATTCAATAGCCAATATTAATTATTAACTAACTAATATTGAAATGTAAAATAAATTCAAATTTTCATTAGTATCGAATTCTGAAGTGCATATTGTAAATAAATAAAACATATAGTAAACAAGTAATTAATTAATCTGATCGAATCATTGTTTATTAATTGAAATCTGTTTGCCAATATACTAATGAAAATTTTACTAAACATATCTATGTAAATTTAATATGTACATACTAAATACATATGTCAAGAGATTTAGAATAGCATAATTCCATTTTACAGGGAAAATACTTATTGTATAATTTTTTTATATATAATTTTTCAATTTCAAGTTAAATTCTCAGGGCTCAAAATATACTTGATTTTTAATGTTTTGGCTAGTATTTTATATTAATATTTCATATATTTGCTATAAATATGTTGTGTACAGAAGTTTACTATATTTTAATCCGAAAATATAATGTCAATTTATGCTTAAATATTCGATAAATAAGCATTGAACGTATTATAAGATAAGAATGTATTTGTTAATAATAATATTTGACCTATGTGTTTTCAGTATGTTTATTACAAGTTTAGAAATAGATGATAATTCTTACCTTGTACTTCTGTAACTTCATCATCACTAGTTTCCATAGTGTCCTTGTCTTTTCTTCTTTCTTTCTTCTTCTTATTCTCTGCTGTATTACCAGCGTTTTGATCACTGTAACAAAGTATAAAAAATAATAAAATTTTTGTAATGTATATATAAATATTGCTTATAATGTTAATATTATTTGAAGATTTCTTTATACATATTCGATAATATATAATTGATGTTGACCTTGAAACGAAGCAAGTTGCGGTACTAACTATAGCAATATATACAACAAGTATCATTTATAAGCGAAATAAACGCACAATCATACTATATTTCAGTTATCTGGATTCGCACGATTTAAGGAAAATACTGAATTACCAGCTCACACCACGACAGTACCTACAATTTATTGTCTAATGCAAATTACATAAACTATGTTATAATTTGTTAACAAAATCCATAATGTGTAAACATATTTTTCGAAAACAAATTAGAATCCGACAAAAATCTAAATACCATTTGAGAAATTAAATGTAAACCAGGAGATGTGTGTTCGAGGTGAAGTTGGTAGATGTGTATTTATGAAATGTTGAAAAATAAATCCGAATGAAAATCGTGTCTGTTTGAACGCTCATCATACACTCTCTCTAGCTATATGTATGTAATATCAGAGTTGATTTGAATTTCAATATGATCACAAATTGTCAATTTGTAAAATTGATCTCAGTGTTTGCGCAATAATTGTGCATTCAGCAGTGATGCCAACCACGTCCCTAGGGTAAAACGAAACTCTCTAACAGATTGTTATGCAAATCGATGTTTGCATTGAACAAACTCCGTTTTGCAATCAAAAATATTGAGAGCCCCCTCAGTTTCATTCTTTCTTTACCTAGTACAAGGGAGCTACAGAGGGGCGAGGCGACGGGCTGTATATACATATGTACATATGTATATATGCAGTTATACTATTATCTAACTAGACAAACATATACAAATATATACATGTACCGTTATTTACAAGAAAATATAACGAATTAGTTAGAACAGAAAATATTTAGTAAAATAATTTCTAACAAAACCGATTATCTTAAAATAAAATGTAATTAAACAAAATCAGATTAATATGTAATAATATAATATTACATAGAATATCTTTCAAAATTTTTATGATACGTAAGACTAAAAAATTAACTCTTTTCTAATTATAATGATTATATACTATTCTAGAAATTTCTCTTTTGCATATAAAAATGTTCACATAACACAAGCGCAAAATAGTAATTAGCTATGGCATTCGTTAATTACAAATGTGATAATTATGCAAATTTAATTGCTATATTTCTTGTGTGAAAAATTTTACACTTCACTGCGTATTTTCTCTTGAATTCATTAAAATTCAATTATATTTTTGTGTATTCTTAAATTAAATTAAAATTGGAATTTCACAATCATATAGAAATATATATTGATCATTTTACGTGTCTGATTTTTTTAATTCAGCACACCAGATATATTTTTAAGATATTTGAAAATAATTAAGTACAATTCGGATAATCCCAAAAGGAGAGTGTATGATAATTTTTGAATCGCAAAATAATCAAATCAGTTTTTAATATTCTAATATATATTTCATACAAAAAATAATTAGAATTTAAATTTTAAAGAGTTAAAAATACATCTACGTGTTGGCAGTGCAATTTGACAATAACATTTTTATAACCACGAAAGCATAATAAATATTAGATCAATGTGATATGGTAATCATATGAAATAAATGATTATTTGGTTTCATAATGAGAATATAAATATTACATTTAAATTGATCTAATTCGACATTATTTGATTACAATTCAATTAATTATTAAAATATTTTCCATTCAATGGGATTAATAACGCAAATTGCATTACTGTATATTCATCATTCAAATTAAATACATATTTAGTATTCGATACTAGTGGTGCACTCTATCGAACAATGTCTGAACTAGAACTATGGCGGTTTATCGATCAGGCAATACGAATATTTGTCAAAAGCTGAATTTGCTTTTTACATTCTACAAAATCAGGTGGAAACCGGTAAATTATATGCTAAATTGCCTACTATTTGTCACGAACCTGTCAAAATATGTCTCTTTGAATAACCTAAAAAATATATGTAACATACTAAATTTATGAATACTGCGCAATCGTAGTTTTTAATATCGTACGTCATTAATATCGCATATGTATAAATATATTTTATCAAATTACCGTTAACGATATGACAATATAATAAAGTATATGTTTGTATACAATACATAATTTATCGTTATAAAATTACGCGTCGAAATACATTTCACTATATAGATTATTATGTAATTAATTATTTTACATAATTAATACGCCTGCATGTATCTGGATGCATTTTGTACTTGAAAATCAAATATTCATTTAATATGTTACGAGAAAAAAAAATGATACATGCCGTATATATTTTTTTGTAGTAGCTTTTTAAATTTAAATACATGAATAATATAGTTCTTATTATTTGCAAAACTTTTGCAGTCAAATGAAACACGAAACAAGCATTTATACGAATATTTATTAATTAAAATACGAGATTTGTTTGAAAAATTTGTAGACCAAAATTTCGATACGCCTCATAGTCAGGTTTGTTCAATAATTTTTAATTCCAACTTCCAAGTCTGTTCAATTTTGTGGTTCATAACAGCTCTTTTGTATCGTAAAATCCATTAAAAACCAAAAACAGGTTTCCATTTGTGTAACAAATTGTACAAATTTGATGTAACGGTGCATTTTCCTGCAATATTCAATTGTGCATTAATAAATTAGAGATATTTTCTATACGTCATCCAACAAAATAATACAGGCACCTACATGTATACACCGTTCTTTTACTTTTATTCCAATGTTATGTAGAATGGAATACTAACATTCATTCTACAGATATTATTTATAACATTAACACAAATAGTACGTACCCATTCTTTTAGAAGAAGTCAAAACAAGAATTTAACCTTAAAACGTCCAATGGTAACTATTAAAGAGCTCCATTAGTAATCATGATTAAATAATGATATAATTTATCTTTATAACATATAATCTTGTTATAAAACTAATGGAGCACGACCACTGTTATAGAATTTCGAGGTAAATAATTAAAAGTAACAGAAATATTATGATATCCATCTCAGCTGAATTACTGTTACCAACCTTTACATAATAATTAATCAATGTAATCAATTAATATTCCATAATTATTATGCATACAAATGTAATGTTTCAAAAACGAGTTGCGCTATTTGTATCAAGTAAATATTAAATATATTTATTTTCATGATAAATTCGAAATATAAATATTGAAAAGTATTACCAACCTTTAAATATATTTGTAAACAAACTAGTAAATCTATAATTATGAAATAAAATATTTCGGTAGCTTTTTTCAATTAATTTTAAATAAATTTATTTTGTTAAAACTTTTCTAGAATAAATCCATTTTGAATTTTACAATTTAGTATTAAATGTAATTTAAACCAAGGTTTTGTGTCTTCAATTTAAGGTTTCATTATCTATTATATTTAGAATTTTTAATCCAGAACCATTTATCCATCTTTCTGTTGCATCGACGTCCATAAGTTTTTCAAAAATCTTTTTACACATTCAATTGCTTATCATTCAATTGTGCCAGATCTATTAAAATAAAATGCATATTGTAAGTTAACCAAGCCAGATAACTGAATATAATATTTATACTGTTAGCAATTCTAATGAAAGTATTATAATAAACTATGTATAATAAATGAATGAATGAATATTGCTTACCTTATGGTATTATTCTCATGGTTTGTTTCCTGTCCATCGGTTGAATTCGATTGTTGGTTTGTGTTTTCTGTGACTACTGACTGTACACTGGGACTGCTTACAACCACTCCGCATGTACTGGCGGTATTGTTGGTATTATTAACTATAACATTGTTACTAGTAACGACTTTGACTTGGGCTTTCTCTTCTGCTTGGCTCGCTTTGCTTTGAGCGGCTGAAGATGTGAGAACGGTTACACCATTCGACGGTGCGCTGGTTGTAACTTGTTGGTTATTCACAATAATATTACTGGTAGTAGAAGAACTGCTGCTACTTGTGGTTACTGTAGAAGTGGTTGTAACCGATTCATTTTGTGATTGGTTTTGGTTCTGACTTTGTTGTTGTTGTTGCTGCTGCTGCTGTTGAACAACTTGTACTGTTTTCTGTTGTTGTTCACGTTGAAGACGAGTGGTTACTCCAGTTGTTAGGATATCTACAACCGAGTTATTCGCGGTATTGTTCACCTTCTGTGGATTGTTTCGTGAAGACCGCGTTCTCTGACGAGATTTCCGTAACAATTGTTTGTAATTTTCTGTTTTCTTCGTTAAATAATAATGCTGTACGCAATCTTGTACTGATTTCCGTTCTAAGTATGATGCAATCACGCCAAAGTTCTTCGGATGTTGCAGGTATTTCTCTTTGAACACTTCATTCTCAGACGGTGTCCATACGTTCAGTAGCTGCCGTTCTTTATATTCTGTTTCCATGTCCAGGATGTGCCCGTTGTTATTCACGTACCTCAGTTTCCGTTGTTTTGCGTCTAACAAGATGGGTGGTATTACCGCGTAACTTCGCATCTTCTTATCTTCCATCTCTTGTTCCTGCAGACCGTCCATGATTTCTTCTAAATCTGCTTCTGATTTGATTCTTGCCCCGACACGGTTAAATCGTTCTTTGTCCTCGCGTTGTTTTCGCAGTTCAGGGAAGACTTTCTCGAAGAATTCCCTGTTCTTTGTCTCTTTAGCTTTTCGTTTTTGCGACGATTCTATCTTGTCCACTTTCCGCAGCCATTCTTGCATTAGTTTACTGTACGTTTGTGTCAAATATGTTTCCCTGGATTCCTTTTCAGCATGTCGTTTCTTGAAGTAATCCAACAATCTTCGTTTGAACGTTTGATGCCTTCGTTTGTTTTCGTGATACACGGACGTATCCGAAGGTTGATTATAAAGTGGCCATTCTACTTTGGGCCCTAAAGAGTCCAACAATGCGTGCGCCGCTTGTGCTTTTTTCCTATTTTCTGCATAGATTTTCTGCGCCAAACTTTGATGTTTCGGTTGGATCACTTCCTCTACGTCCTGTTTGATGGCTGGTTTTGATGCAACTTCTTCTAATTCCGCTTGTTTCTTCTTTAAGATACTAATCTGGGATTCGGCTTTCGCAATTTCACGATCTACTTTGCTAATCTGCTGGAGGAGATCGTCTTTCGTTGTTTTAAACGCCTGATCCTCCTGAATATGGTGGTCAGGTAGAGTTGGCGATATCGCTTCAACTTGTGGATTATACGAGCCAGGCTGATCCTGCAATATTAAATGACAAGTTAGCATGTTATTTCAGTTGCTGCACTTGCGAATAAATCAAATATGCCGAATATGCAAGTTGTTCTATAAAATTGTCATGTTGCATTGACGTAAACAATTGAATGAAATGTTCTACTAAGCTTCTATTTGTTTCTCGAAGAACAACTGATTGACAAATGAAGATCCATACATAATTATATCACTACATATAAAAGTAGATATTCTTATAAATATTAATTTATTTACTTAT
>JAGJTL010000016.1:4558861-4568982 GCA_022063505.1 Calosoma granatense
TTATATTAAAGCCACAGTAAAAAGACAGAACAATTTTATTCGAAAAACAAATTTTTGTCATCATAATTTAACATTTTAAATAACTTTAAGAGAAGGCAGAATCTTCATTACTAAGCATATTTGATTATAAACTAACATGGCACATTGAAATTATAAGGTACGCTTATTATTGTTCAATTCTAAAACAAATATGGCAGAGACTCTGTATTAGTAATAGTTTTGGTAAATATGTCATTCCAGTTCTAAACTAAACTATACAGACGCACCCCAAACCAAATAAAAAATGCAATTCTATTTCAGCCGTCTTCGATATTTGTGTTTGTCGATAAATTATTTAACAGTCCTTTGTGGATTATTTGGTTTATAAGGAATTCCGCATGAATTCGTTGATCTTCTGTCATTTTTCTTAACTTAGCGGCTACGACGAAGCCGAAAGCATCATATTCATCTTCTTTCTTATCCAGTGTGGTTGTTGATGTATTTGGTGTCGTAGTGGATGGTATATCCGGTAGTGAAGGCATTGGATTAGGCGGGACAGGTTGAGTTTGAATAATATAAGCGAATTCTTCTTTAATATTACGTTTTCGCTGAGGTTTCTATAAGAAATTGACAATATTCAATATAAATATTAATTCGGAATCATTTAATTTTAATAACAAACATGTTTATTTAATATTTACACTCGATATTAAACCCATGATCGTTCACATAATTTTTTATGGACACAATTAAAAATTAGTAATGTCCCCGAGTAAAAATAATTTAACGCCGCCACTGTACTATTCGCGGACTGTTGCTGTATGTTATGATACATGAATAAGCAGATAGCTGTTGCTAGTACTTACCGTATTTGCTAAAGTTTCAGTTCTCTCCGATTCACCATCATCAGTGCTGTCCGTAGAATCGTCTTTATGCAGCACATCACTTTTAATATCACCAATATCTTTATCCTGATTGGCTGTAAACAGTAATAAATTGTAATACCACAAGTTCGGCACATACATCTCATCACCGTTGCCAGATTTCAACGATTTTCGAACTTTCTGATGCTCTTTCCTAAAGGCACCACGCAAAGAATTAATTTTCCTAACCACAAAATCCTTGTCAGCCGTTGATATTGCCGATTTACACAATTGCACAAGTTCTTCGTAACCATTTTTCTTCAAATACTTGTTTGCGTACTCTTTCGACTTGACTTTCCATAACGCCGGATGACTTTTATACACTCTGATGAATTCTGTCAAGAATTCTACGCTCAAAGTACGTGAGTTTGGTGTCGCCATCACGAGTGAACATGTACTGTTGAACTGCGTAGTTTCTAGCGCGCATTCTCACTTGTCTCCCTCTTACACATTATATGCGTATAAGTCTGTTTCTTTTTAACTGTGCTTGTGGATTGAACATTCCACAATCGCGTTTTGGCTCGTCTGGCGTCCGGACACAAACATTGCGTCATGCAATACTTAACTGCCGCGTTACAAGTTGTCCATCGCGCTAGATGTGCGCAGTTATATGTGCGCAGTAAGTTGCCCGTTGTGTTTGAACTGTGCAGTATTTGAAGTTCTTTCAATAAAATTATCGTATAACTGTTTTTTGCGCAGTCGTGTTTATACTGTCATGTGATTGGTTAGATTTACATTCAACTGTATTGTGATTTGTTGAATTTATAGTTAAGCTAGCTATTATATTTGAATTGACTTTCAGGAATCATTACATTATTTGACATGAAAGGAGTTGGTCTGAAACATTTGACGAGATTAAAATTAGGAGCTGTGAAAAAATTCTTCTTTTATGTACAAGAGGCGTTACCATTGCAATTACAGTCCATACATGTACTAAATGTTGTATGGTTCTTTGATAAAATATTTAAACTTGTTAAACCGTTTATAAAACCAGAAGTTATCGAACAAGTAAGTATTTCTATCCTGTACTATATGGCGAATCAGTGATTCTAAAACTATACACCCATTTTCTAGCTGTACTTGCATACATCCAATGTAAATATGGAAGAATTTTATGAAAAACATATACCAAAAAAATGTCTGCCATCCGACTATGGTGGCGATCTTGATTCAGTTCGTGAAATACAAAAGATCACTGAAAAAAAATTGGTCGAAATGCAAGACTATTTTGTAAAAGAACAAATGATTAGAACAACATGAATGTTTTAGAAATATAATTTATTTTTCATTAATCTTTGTTTTATTTCGTACATTCATTAATATTATTTCTTCAAAAATGTGGTACATCAAACCATGACCAAACTTTTGCTGAACTTTTATTGAATTCATATTCGATACAACGACTTTTGAATACACTAAAATAAATGAGATATTTAGATATATTTATTACCGAAATTACTATTAATTTGTCTACCTATCATGAGTTATACATTTCAATACTGGATACTCTTTTTTATAACACGGCGATCCTAAAATATCGAAATAAATGTCGCCAATAATTTGTGCTGAATCGGCGGAGCAATTTTTTAAACAATGATAAAATCTTCGATCACACTTGCAGTGCAGTCTAAAAAATATGTAAACCAAAATTATATTTAAAATTGTTTGAACAAACATTCTTACCTGGTAAAAGGTAAGTGATTTTTCAATCCGTGTTTTGATTGGCCAGATTCTGTAACGTCATCACACATATCATGTGCTCGACAACAAATGTCAGTGTGAAGGTCAGGTCCAAGGTCATTTTTGTTTTTTGATATATTACCAGCACCACACCACTTTGTACCTATATGAATGTATATATTATTTTATTTAACAATAATTGTTTTTTCTCAATATTTAGACGCTCTCATAAATACAACTGTTACGAATATTAGTAACTCGGATATTCCTAATTTCAAATGAAGATAATTATGAAAATATACTTACCTGGATAAATTAATTTTATTTCTGGAATATGTAATACATCCAATATGTTAAATGAATTACTATAACTTTGTATTAGCATTAAACTAATTACATATTTGATTATCATTTTTTGTTTAATTATTGTTCATATTATAAACATGTATTTTAAATTAACGTCAGAATATTAGAACACATTTCAGTGGAAACTTCGGGACACTAAATTGTTTGCGTGAAAATATTGTTTTCACTGTACACCAATATCTCATGATAAAGAAATTGTAATTGTAGCAATTATTTCACAAATGATATATTTGCTGATTTTCCAAGCTAGATAATTTTTGTTTTTGTTCATATTTACTGCTGATATACCAAATGTTAAAAATTGTTATTTCTTTAACTTGTATGTATTTTTATTAGAAGACAACGTAAATTACTTTTAATAAGTTTTATTTATATTTCAGTGTCGTAAAACAATTTTGTGCATTTAAAAACATACATTCTTAACAATGATTAAAATATGTATATTTTTATTTAAAATAACTTTTTTTAATATATCGGTACATCAAACCATTGATAGACTTTGGGTTGACTTTTATCTAGTTCATATTTAATGCAACGATTTTTAAGTCTGAAAAAGAAAATAATAAATAAATTTAATTTAAGTTCACTGGTTATTTTCGGTATATATTTATACGTACTTGTGGTCATACTTGATACATCTGACAATTGGATAATCCTTTCGGAAACATTGTGTAGGTATATAGTTGAAATATATTAGCCCAATGGTGTTAGACAAAGTCTTATTGGTACTTTTTAAACAATCATAGAATTTTTGATCGCATTTACAGTGCAGTCTAAAAACG
This sequence comes from Calosoma granatense, assembly GCA_022063505.1. Classification (NCBI taxonomy): domain Eukaryota; kingdom Metazoa; phylum Arthropoda; class Insecta; order Coleoptera; family Carabidae; genus Calosoma; species Calosoma granatense. The sequence continues at coordinate 4,562,592 of JAGJTL010000016.1, forward strand.
ATTGTCATATTGAATAAGTTACATTGAACAATATAATAATACAGTGTGTTATCATAGGACGCACGTGTAGGAATTATTAGATACGAATATCATATCATGTTCTTCAATAAATGGCATTGAATACATCCTCTGTGAAACACATTTGTGATAAAGGTGTTCACTTAAAACAGACCGGGATTAACCACTTTTCATGTGTAAATTCATTTTGAAATTTTAGTAAAAATATTTTCACTTTTTTATTACCGCATAATTAAAAGAATTTTTTTTAACTGTATAGTGGTTCTATATTTTAGTTGTTTTTATTGCAATTTTTATGTAATAGAAAAATAATACTATATAGCAGTATTTATATGAATATGACGAGCAGATTAAAATTTGTTTAGTACGCAAATAAAGGGTCGCACGTGTCACATTCGAGCACTTGTAAAAATGCCCAGTAAGGAATATTCGTAACATGCACATTAAGATAATATTTAACATGAATAATGCATAATAAACAAAAATTTATCATAATTTGGTCATATCAAGTATTTTGCGATTGTTTTAATATAGATTTTAAATATTTCCATTTAAAGAAATGTCAATAAAGCACTATTTTCTGTGAATAATTTGAAATAATGCATAGAAAATCAAAAATTTCATTTTGCTTTATTTGAAAATATTAAAATTTCTTACTGTATTTTTATTATTTACTATTTTTTACTGTTCGTTTACATATATTTGACGTAATGTAAATTATCAAGAAAGGAATTAAAAACGCGTGCATCTTATAAATACGCAGGGTTATTTTTGCTTGTATTATCAAATTTATAGATATTGATTAAGAGAGATTTGCAATAATACATTTGTATGCAATGGGACGATGAATGGCTATTTCAGTAATAGAAAAAAGTGTTAAATCAATGAATGTATGCAATATTTACTTGGTATAAGAACCATCATTGGTAAGATTGTGTTTTGTCTGGCCAGCTTCGATAATATCATCGCAAAAATCATGTTCTCTGCAGCATTTATCTGTTTCAACTTTTGATCCTAAATCTTCTGGGTTTTCAGCATTGTTACCCGCACCACACCATTTAGTTCCTGAAATTACAGTATTTAACAATAATGTTTTTATTTACTCTATAATATCCTTTAATTTTATATTATATGTGAAATATACAATTCATAATAAATATCAAATTTTTTAACTTATATAATTCATATTTATTAACGAATTTCTTTATGATAACGAAATATCTAATATAAATTGTATAGTCAGTCTGAAATCTATTTATTCGTTCACAAATTACAGAATTTGTTGCTACTTAAAAATGAATAAATGTGAATTTTATAATAATTTATGTATTTAGTAAAGTGATATATTGTATTATATAATGATATTTTTCTGAACTTACCTGGAAATATTAATTGAAACGAATGATATCTAGTGTCTTGTAATAAATCATCCGTATCTTCGTAGGTATCTTCAAATTCCAAATTAACGCGAACCCCGTTACAACCCCATAGGGTTAAGAGCAGAACACAGAACATGGAACACTTGAACATTTTGTTCAGTTCAGTTTTCTCACTCCACTGCTAGTGAAATTGAACCGATTACTGCTTTTATATGAATATAAGAATACATTTATCTATGAATTATCAATTACGAGGAGTAATCTCATGCATAACACATACGCATACACATCAAACATGATAGCGTCATGTGGTTTTCATAGATTTTGTGCAAATTTCACCTAATTCCGAAGTAATTCTACTTGATTATCAAGTTTTTTTAGTTTATATAGGTAATTATTTGCATTCACATAGTTCGTGATACATTTTAAGTAAAAAGTAATTCTATTAATATATTTTTAAAACGTACAATTAGGTATCTGTCAAAGATTATAAAAGTGAGGTTAAAGTAGCCATATTTAACATTTAAATGTATGTCACACCGTTATACAATGGAACATATGCGTCTATAAGACCAGGAATAAAACACATTGTTGTTCTGAATCTAAATAAATTTATTTTACAAGCAGAATCTTAGTGCATATACTAAAAAATAATACAATACAGTAATATCATAATGTTTCATTTATATAACATATCATATTTCGTATATTTATATCACAATATTTTGTCTAAATTTGTGTCTACCTTTTATTGTCTAAGGAAAAAATGTGCCTATGGTTCGTTTTCTGTGCTTTCAACATCATTTTTTTTGTTCCATTTATTTATCACCCTTTTGTTATTTTTTAATTATTGGAAAGCAAAGGAATTGTGCAAAGGAGCGAAATAGAAAATTTCTACGTATTTTGTTGTGTTGATAGTCGCGTTTGTCAGTTATCGGTTCCAGTGGTTCTCAATCGGTTTATTTGGAAGGTAATGGCATTAGTGATATATACTTCTCCGACGGGCTGTATGTCATCTGCGCACACAAGATGTCGGATTCGGCTTGTGCATAACCATTTCTATAAAATAAACTCACAACATCAATATTTATATTCACTTACATGTGGACTCAGGGTAATAGGAGGCATTTGGGATTAATGGGAATTATAACCACGTGAGCAGTTTTACAAAAACAGTACAATATTATCACTATATATCACAGTCATTATGAGTGCTTAAAATAAATAAAAACCAAAAACAAATCATGAAATAAAATTTATTTTCTTAAATAATTCGATATCCTAGTTTTCCATGAATGTATTTTTCTAAATAAATGTGTTAATATTTGTTTTAACGACTTTGATTTTCCCTTTGGTACAATCGATGGTACGAAATTATCTGATTTTTGGAATTCTAAAAGACAACTAAAACATAATAAACAAAAAAAATAAATAAATAAAAGCAAAATAAATTATAATCAAATGTTGTAACTTGTTCGTTATAGTTGTTAATTATACCTTTGCCATTGAGAGCACGGTCGTCGTTCTTTAAAACAAGTTACTTGAATCACGTTAAAGAATATGGCACCAATTGTATTGGCAGTCTCAGTATTTACGTTCTGAAGACATCGTCTCAGTTCAGCGTCACAATCACAATGTGATCTGGAAACAAAATTTTCTCAAACATGGCGTAGAACTATGTAAATTATTATATTAATACTGGAAGGTTCAATTTAAATCCACGAATCAAAAAGAATAATATCTTACATGTTAACATATACAAAATGTAATAGTTTTGATTCGCGCGGATTTAAATTGAAACAACTTGTAGGTTATGTTGTTCTTTTATTATGACAGCTTATGCTTGCCTTGTAAATGGTGAATCATTACAGATTCCTTGTCTGCATTCGCCTCTCGCTAGGGCATTGGGACAATTGTCATGTTCACGACAACACCTATCCTCTGCATCATGAATGCCTATATCGTCGTATCCTTGTGCGATATTACCTTTCATAAAAAAATAAAGAATTATATCATACGTTTACACTTAACGTAATGACTTACCTGGACCACACCACTTAGTTCCAGGATAAATAAAACCTCCTTGAAATGGTGACAGAACCTGATTGTTCCTGCATATGTTCTCCAGTTTCACCACGGACTCATTACTCATACGTCTGACTCTCAGTTCATCCGAGTTAAACAGCATTCGTTGTATAATACCCCTGCAACGCAGGCAACCAAACCATCATTCATGTCCCGCTGGCAAATTGTATTATTATGCAAATAATATCAATACACAAGCACTCACCTGTCATTGTGTATAGTACAATATGGTTTCCTAGCTGATAGTTCTATCATCTTGGACATTGTATTGTCCGCTATTAAAACAGTTTGGGAAGACCTGCTTACCGTTATCCATAACAGCGTAACCAATAGGAGAGCCTGAAATTAATATACTCTTATAAATAACAACATAGGGCAAATATATTGTTTGCAATTTAATATTTCCATTTATTCAAAATATAAATTCTATAAGTATACTTTCAAAATATAATTTGGATACATATTGAGATATGACAATTTTTTTTTCTATATGTACATATAATTCAATGAAACAACAACAACATGTTTTAAATATTATTCCTTATATATATTTCTGAAGGATTAAACTCATGTGATTTAAGAATTCAGCATCTAATTGTCAGTTCGTAATGTCGTACAGGGTTTTTATACTTTTCCTAGTTTTACGGTTATTTCTGCTATGAAACTTGACCTGAAACCATTTAGGTAGTAAACCTTGATCAATGATGTTTCTTATAGATCTGTCAGAAACTTATTTCTTTCTTGTAAATGACTGCTATCATTCCGGTTACTACCTATAACCACTTTAAACAAAGGCAAACGCTTGCTTCTGCATATATCATTTCGAACAAAAAACAAAGCAGGTTTTCAAAAACGATAACTAATAAAACGATATTTAAATCTTCAGTTTTTTTCCTAGAGCATAAATATTCTACATTATCAGGCCCATATTCGTTCTTTTTAATATAAAAATTTATTTTACAAAAATAAGAACGTGAATAATATATTTGTGTCTATTCAAAGATTGGATTTTGTACCCTTAAAAAATAAATTGTGTTTATAATTTTGGTCACTCTCAAGGTCAGGTGAACTATATATTGAAAAATAAAAAATGACACCAATTTTTGAATCAACATCCGGTCATCCTAAACAGATGCTGGGACCAGGTATTGCATGAAATCCATTCTTTTATATGTATATATATATATACCTCTCACTTTCATTTTCGGGTGCATTGGCTGCCGCTGTCAAGGTCATTAATGTATTTTCGTTTATTTTCAACAGTTGCAACATACATAAGTGAAAATAGACAGAGTCAATATTACAAATTAATATTACAGTAACATTTATATGGCCTATGTTGAAACAATTTCTTATTGGTAACATAATTTATAATCTCAGTAAAGTTCAAACATAATATTAAATAGATTTTGTGAATGTGGTTCAGTGATATTGAATTAATAAATGCAATATCATGTTATATCCCAGTTATGTGCGGTAGTAGGGGCATATTTACCTTCTTTAGGGGACTTGTCAGTTCACGCTAGAGTGGTATTTACAGTTTATTGTGGCGAAACGGGAATTGAATCAGTATTGTTGTTGTAAATTATTTAAATGACTTCTATATTTTCATATTTTTAAAAAATACGTATTTTAATGATCAAACCAGTTTGTTGGCCTTTTTCCTTTGTTGATTTATCAAATAATAGAAATACGACATTGGCCTTAATTGTAAAGTAAATATGGAATGTAATATGTACTTAAAATTTTATGCTGTTTCATTGATACGTATATTTACGTGGAATGTATGTATGTGTCCTATAGATATTTACAAAAAGGTTTGCTGATGAACTTATTATAAATATTATATAAAAATACAAATGATTTTCCATGTGATTTATGGGAAAATGTCAAGCAATGACGTGTTTGTCGGTTAGGTAAAATTGCATTTTGCATCAATCATAGTTTATCAGATATAACCTTTTAGTAACCGCTGTCAAAACTGTCGACAATATGACTCATATCTTTGTGATTTACCAAAGAGTTTTTCAATTGTACAGCTGCAGAATGTACGGAAATTTTAGCTTTTGAAAATCAAGTTTCCCTGCGTATATTTATGTCATTATATACTGGCATATTTTAAAATCATTTATTGACAATAACAACAAGTTTTGACTAATTTACATAACGTCATTTATAATGACAATAATGAAATTTTCCTCATTTTAGAAAATAGAATTCTAAATGTAATTACTTTCTTTTTAGCAATGCTACAACTTCATTAATAATTCTGAAATATTTCAAAATCAATGTTCTATTTTATACAATTAATGTGTATAAATAAAAATATGTTACTTTTTGTAGTATATTGCAAGTGCCCCCATTTTTTTAGGTAACCTTGTGACTCGCCACCGGCAAAAAGTCATTGACATTGTGTCCATTCTTAGATTTGCTAATAGTTAGGGCCGTAACTGATGATAATTTTACAGTCAATCACATTTTTGAGCAGATGTTAAGAAATTCTATTAGAGTTCTTGCATTCTTGTAACTTGTTATAGTTATGTTATAGCTATCGGCATTGAAATTTTCCAAATATGATAAAGTTTCAATCAGTGCTATAGAATAAATATTTTTCTGAATTGTTCAAGTTTTGAAATATGGCCTTTTTATTGTAATTTATATCAATGTTATTTCTTAGTTTCATTATTTTTATCATAGTTACGGTTACCTGTTATCAAAAAGTTCTAGATAAAAAATTCTTCAAAATTATCTAACATATTCAAATTGACTCTCAAATTTTTAACATTCTTTCTCATTTTTACGTTAATCAAATATTATTTAAATGTGTTTTCTGTGGATTTTTATACAGTTTTATAATAGACATTGTAAAATTAAATTGTCTGGATAATATTACATACATACATACATAC